>JAQGCA010003602.1:0-11522 GCA_034698945.1 Protaphorura quadriocellata
CTCTGTCCGATTTCATTCGGATTTCGACGACCTTCAAATTGTGCAGATCTTTCGTCAACAAACTCATCAGAACGCATCCTCAAATCTGACAACAAAGAAACAGAGTTTTAAACTAAACAGTCCGTCATGGGCTAGTGGTAAAATGTCACCCAAGGGTGGTCCCGTTTCATTTACTCCACGTCCGGGATTCTATTCCTTTGTACTGACAATGTATACTCAGGTACACTACTCCCTATTTTGTCCCCGAAAGCAAATGTTCGGGATATATGGACATTTGTTATGAGTTTAATAAATCAGTTTCTGAGTCTGACTAACGTGATTCCTACTACTAGAGGTAACTTCCATATAACTATGGTGGAACAAGAATTAATTGACAACAGTGACACGGTTTTTCAGTACCTATTATTTAAAACTGTGTGTACGTACATTTCAGTAATCGAATATGCAAATTAATGTGTAAATTGACTTATTTTTTGATAGATAGGTCGACTCGTTAATTCGATAATTAAAAAAAATAAAGATGATTAAAATTAACGATCATACTAATTCTGTTCCAGCACAATAGTACAGGTTGACGCGTATACTGTTTCGCGTTTCCATTAAACCCTTCGTACGCGCAATGACTGTAAACTGTGATTGCTGTAAAGAGTTTCTGTTCTTGCTTACTGGTTTTTCCTACTACTTTGGGTATCCAACCCTAGCTTAACCCGTCTACGTCTCCTACGAAAAATACGTTGTGATACTTGACCATGTCTTACATCTTATATACGGCATTCGACGATTGTCAATTAATGCGCATATTTTATTATTTTAATAATTTGAAGAAAATACTGAGAAAAACTAGAAAAATAGAAAACTTAGTACTTACGGAGAGAGACACTGGATGAACTTTCCACGACACAAAATAATGTCCTTTCTTTTCAAAATTTCGTCAAATTTTCAACCAAGGGAATTAAAATCGAAGAACAGAGGAACTGGCGTGGCGGAGGACAAATCACAACTAAAAGTCAACAAGACGCTGACGCCACTCGCCTTATTCGTGGATTTAAAATGCGGTAAATTTTAAATTTTGTTTATTGGACGGCTGGTGTGGGTTTCCTAAGAAAAAACCAATTTCTGTGTGTGGTTTTGGTAAAAACTAATCTATGTGATTCGGAAACTGAAGGGAAAAATGAACTTGGTCAGGATTCAGGATTCTAATATTTTAGCCCAAGTAATAAACATAGAGATCCGGACTTTGGTGACGTTCTGGACAGGACATGATGTTATAAATCCGGGACCTATTTTTATTATGCGTTATTTTATAATTAAATATTGGTTGTAGGGTCAAATGAAGAGTTTCCCAGGTTCAATGCAATGGTAATAAGTTATTCCTGCTTTATTGTCTTATCTTCCACCGAAGGTCATAACCTGGACATAACCTTGACTTCCTCTTCAAGTCAATTTCAGTCAACATTCAACAATATATATTTTACATGAGTGACTTTTAATTTTATTTTACATTCATATCCGGAGAACAATTGACGTATTTGTGTGTACATATGATCAGCATGGCGTTACCTGTCTGACGAAATGTATTACCTGAATTAGTTTTATCTATTGAACATACAATTTTAATGTCTTACAAAGTCACCGGCAGAGAAAGAAAACTGATAAATACATATGATGGAAAATGTAAATCATGCTCAAATCAACTAGCCTTTTCATTATACGAAGTAATAATGTGTTATTGTACAGGGTGGACCATATTTACCCACTTGCATCTTTACTGGTACTCTGCAAGAATTTCTGTATTCTAGCTTGGGAGTACTAGCATAGCAATGTCTGCATGATTAGGGTACTGCTTCCTATGTCAAAGAATTCTTAAATTGGCCACATTTCTTCGCCGAAATTAATTTAGAGAATTGACCGTTTTTTAGCGAACAATTTGATTAACAATTCGACACTTTGCCTGCTTTTCACCAAAAATTCCGCAAGCCACGTTTTATTGTCCAAAACGTAAGCAAAGATATAATGTAATAAATTGCATGGTTTACTCCAAATCACATAAATACACCTTCTAATAGGATTGGGACCAAGATAAATAAAAGTAATTAGGTCAATATTGAAAATAATTCTTAATTATCCAATTTTGCATGGAATGAAATTTTGTGTGCAAATTTCGTGGAAACCAAAAATATGAAATGCATGGATTGAATTTACCTCGTTGTAAACAAGTTGGTTCTAACTCGAGAGACCTAATTTCCCATTTCCATAATGAGCACCAGCCGAAAACTATAGCTCGTTGGGGTCGTTGGCAGAGTCAAGGTTTGTTGGTCAGAGGGCAATAACGGTTATTGTTAGAAAATCTCGGGCGACCGTTGTAAATTTAGATGCTCATTTCTCGCCGTATCCCATCCATAGTTTCTTCGGGAATTGCGTGCATCAGGGATTTCTTTGGACTTGGAGAATAATTATTGTTTTCTAACAAATTCAACATTCTGATCGCTTATAAAATATCCACATAGAATATGGAAAGTTAATATGCTAGTACCTCCAAAGTCCATATTCCATAACGTTAAGAAGTCATATTTTACACATATATAGTGATTCAAAAACCTTAATTAAAATATTTGAAGCTGTGTGCTTTTTCAAAGGAAGAATTTCAAACAACTGCCCCTTAGCGAGATGGACATTGACCCGCCCTATTCTATTAGCTGTATTTACTTGACCGACGCAAAACTAAAATGGAATGTCAAAATTCATAATTCGAAATGGGCGTTAACCTGGCGGAATGATAATTCTAGGAAAACTATGACATGCGTGAGAAAGAATTTAAATATGAAGGAATTTCTTTTTGAGCAGAGTAAACAAAAATATTTTCCATAAAAAGGATTGTTTCTGAAACGGTTAAAATTCATGAGGGAGATTCTCTTAAAAAAATAACTTGCTATATAAGAAATCTGATTGTTAGAGAAATATTTTCTCAGCGAACCAAGAAATCGTTTCAATTTTCCATTATATTTTCGATTAAAAAAACTATTGACAATCGACTTATTATGAGGAAATGGTATCGAATGTGAAAATTAAGCTAATAATACTCTACACGGAGTCAGTTATATATTCTTAGTAATCGATTTAGAAATACATACAGTCAAAGGGTTCGGGTTACGATCGGTTCGTATTTCTGTATTATAGATTTTATAATATCGGGTCTTTCAAGTCTTTTCTGATTTGTTAATTTTTAAGTCTTTTGATTTGAGGCTTCCCTCTATTATTCAATATTTTATCAAACTCTAATTTGTAGCAATTGTTCACTACCTTGTTCTTGGAATATTTAATCTGACATTTCCCAACAATGAATGAGATCCATTGACCAACTCTTTTTTCAATTAGGAAGGATATCCGTCCAACATTCCTGACCCGACACACTCCGACATATTCTACGCTACAGTGATTTAATCTTCTTTCTGACATGCGAAATCCCTAAACTATGGACGAGAATATGAAATTGTTAAAAAGGTTTCACTTGCCTACCAATTATCCATTTCTAGTCTTACCACTAATTTAGAATGCCGCCAAAAATCAATTAGAATTAATTTAGTTGGACACATGCAAATTGGCGAAGAGAGAATGAGTGGCAATATTAAGTCTTAATAATATTTACTCCAACAAATTACCTCAACCTTTATTAATACTGACCACAATGTTGTTCGAAAATGTAGCGTACATTTACTGTCTTAAGATAAGCAATATTATGTTATATATGTATAGTAATCATTGTAATAACACTTCCCAAATCAAAGATAACAGAAATCCATAAGAACCTTACACTTGGAAATAATTTTGAAGGTACAGTTGCGAATGAATAAAGACAAATACAATGATAGGAACTAATTACGGTGAAATCGGAGGAATTCTGATTTTTGGTCGGCGTTTATTTGGCAGAGGCAGAGATGATGCGATCCGAAGCCACGCCATTTACAATCACTTCCTTCATGACCACTCTACGCTTCCGAGAGCAAGAACTAGCGACACCGTCACTGATAAGCTTCTGACACATGTCACAACCTAGGATACCATGTCCATCTTCACCATCGCCTCCTCCCAGACGTCCGTATATCGGATCCTTAGTCTATTCAAATTCAAATCAAACTATTATCATACCACTTCTTTGAACATTAATACAAATTTTACAAAAAGGACGGAATTATCTAAATGAGTTGTACGGAGATTTCTTCCTTATTCCCGCAAGATCTGAACTGCCTAGTACCTTATATTTATATCTGTCCTGATTTGACCTCTTCTGACTTCTGGGCATGTCAAATAGATAAATATATACATATTCGCTTATTCTAGTCTAAATTGTATGGAGATGGAATGTACCCTTGTGCTTGTCCCAACCATTGTTCCGGGGTTGTCGCACGTCAGGCAGCGTTGAGTGTAGTCCTTATTCGTGGTAACCTCTTCCCATTCCAAGCAGCAATTCTTACAAGTGACCCAGTAATGGCGTCCAAACTGTATCGAAAACAATTGCATTATTAAATTCTGTCATTTGCAATCGAATCGTGCTATAACGCATAAGAATGCTGAACTAATGTCCACCATCACCGGTCACACAAGGGATCTACCCAAATGGAAGGTCTAACCTGGACCGCCATACAATTTTTCACACCAGTTGGTGTCACCCTGACATGAGAAAACGTTAAATTCGTCTGCACAAATGAAGTACTTTCTTTTGTATATCCTTCGAAAAGTTCCTGTGGTCCCACCCATGGCAATTGAAAAATCATGGATTAAATCAAATTCGCTTTTCTCCGATTCTCATTTTGTGGAGAAGTTATGATTAGGTGCATTATAGAAATTTAAAAAAGATTCAAAATAATCCTTTCTCGAGCCAAGATTTTCATTGGATATACCGAAGAACTTAAGGAAAATGAAAATTGTGAGAGAAAAAAATATTTAGAGAGAGAGCCCCACTGAATGAAACTTCCTCGACTCATTAGTCTTTATGAACAATACCATCCTTCTGAAACCTGATAATTTTCTCCGCAGCTTCTGTCACATGATTCGATTTGATTTGATAAGTAAAGTATTTTTAGCTATCAACTTTATAGCTCACGCAATACGAACATCGAATAAGTCATAATGAATTACCAGTAAACTTTTTCATTTCCCGGAAGGAGAATTTCGAAGTTATTTACGAAATAATGTCATTAATTATATATGATTTACCTTCTCTTGAGCGCCACCCGAGATAACAGCGAAGCCGCACACATCACAAGCACAAACAGGATTCAATTCCTCTGGATCATGGGGTCTTGTCCAGGAATTAGTGCACCCATTTACTCTGCACCGAAACTCCTCCACCATAATCACCTACAGGTTAAGAAGGGATTAACCAAATTACCATTCTGACAGTCCAATAACAATTAATTGGTATTGTAATAATTGTATACTTACGCCTTCAATCATGTTGGTCACCTTGGCCTTTCCACTGCATTTATCGCAGTTCAATCCAGACATGGACGTCCAACCATGGGCAGAATTCCACGTTTTCCTACATGAGGTGTTGCTACATTCGTACGCTATCAAACCTTTCCAATACTCCTTGTCCCCACATTCTTTTGAATGGGCCTTCTCTGTTTTAGCTGGAAAACCTCCTTTTCCAGCTCTAGTTCGATTATTGGGTCGGTTCTTCTTCGTATTCAATTCCTTGTTATTTCGAGCTTTCTGAGACTCAACGGTAGTATTACTGGAGGACGCGATTTCTTCAGTTGCAGAGCCCACGACCGTCGGGTCATTCCTTCCAACGCCTGCTGTCGCTGCAGCGGCCAGAGATTTCTCTCTGCGTTTCTCCATAATCTCTTTCTTATGTTTTTGATACCGTAACCTCTTTCGCTGCTTCTTAGCTGGAGAAAGTCGAGAAAGAAATCCATTTAAATTAATCGTCAATGCTAGTAGAGTAATAAAACTTATTACTGCATATTCGGGTGTCCTAACTTTGGCTAAATAATACCGAATATTCGGATGGAATTGCATTAAGGAGGCCATGGCCGGATCTAGTGTTATATTAGTTCTGATTAGTTCTAGTTAGTTCTAGTTCCACACCCAACTCAAGGTTCTAGTTGTAGTTCTAATTAGTTCCACTCGAATTCTATTTTAGTTCAAGTTCCAAATTAGTTCTACACGGAAGCGTGGGAACTATAACTAAAGAACTCAATTAGAACTCAATTAGAACGCAATTCCAGTACAGCTCCGCGTGAATCAAGGTTCGGAAAAATCATGATTTTTGTATAAAAATCAAAAAATCGGATTTTTTTGATATATATCCGATCTTTATGATATCCGGATTATTTGATTTATACCGGGCAGATAAAAATCCATTAAAATCCTGATATATATCCGATTTATTTGATGTATATCCGATTTTATTGATATATATCCGATGTTGATATATATCCATCTTTTTTTTGTATATGCATATGCATATGTTCGCCTGCGTTCGTAATTTGCATATTCTAGTAATGTTACATTCACACTACTATGTTCAAGAAGGCTAAGAAGAAAATAGGCTGACTTCAACGTGTGACTGAATAATTCTCCTATGAGACTCGGTCGCAAAGGAGATCGCCGCGGGTGCATGGAAAAGTCCCCGGTGCGCTTCGATTCAAATTTTGCACAGTGATAGACTTTGACCTGTTGAAAAAAATGGCTGAAGACGATTAGTCTTTAAAAATACTCAGGCTCACCCCCACGGGGCGTCAAGTTGGGTGTGTCGTTCCCTCTTGACCGCAAAAATGACCCCTACAAAAGTTGTTCCACTCGGTGAGACGAACAACTTTTACCTCTGCGGTCAAAGGTTGAGGTCTCAGGTAACGGGAAGTGTACTTTGATATGACCTGAGAAGGTTATCATAATATATATCCATCGGATATATATCCGGAACCTTGCGCGTGATAATTTAGTTAGAACTAGAACTAATATAACACTAGCCGGATCTTCGACAACTAGGTTGTTGGTCTGAATTTTGTTAAGTATATTTTGCATTGTTAAACTTGAATATCACTATTCAAATGTCTAGTTCATCTCTACTCAATATACTTCGCTCATACACGTCACTTTTAAAACTACTGTCAAAAGTGCTAAAAGAAGCGGTGACTGAGGTATGAGATTGACCACTCACATCTCTCGCACCTTAGCATAATGTAATTACCGGAACCAGAGATTAGAAATAGAAATTACGAAGTCTAATAACTGCGAATTTTAGAACCACCTGAAACGGCGAATTCTTCAAAAAAGAAAAGAAAAAGCTTTCTTCGCCATTGACGTAATGTTATGGATAACATTTTATACGGTCGCACATCCCGGTACATGGGAGGAACGTGGGACACAACCCATCTTGTCCATTAAGTCGAATATCAAATTTTGTAACGTTTTAATTTTTAAACTTACTGAATAGTTGGGGTTGGGCTTTAGTAGATTCAGGTGCGTTCTTCAAATTTAGGTCGCTAAGTACCTCCGCTACGACAACAAGTGATTTACAGTGCAGTGGACATTGACCACATTCTCCAACTATCCCAACGTTATTTCCCTCACTACTGCTCTGTGTGGATTTGGAAGATTCAGTCGAGACGCTCAATTTTGGGTCGCTAAGTGCCTCCGCTACGACGACGAGTGATTGGTCCACTGGACATTCACCACAGTTTACAACGGGCTCAGCATTATTTCCCTCACGGCTGTCCATAGTGTTAATTGAACAAATCCTAGTCCGAATGTATATCCAAACCCAAAATAAATTATTCAAGCACGAATATTTGAAATTGAATTATGAATTCTTATCCCAAATGACCAATTACAGAAACCCGAGCCTATTCAATTCAATTTTTTAAGGTTTTCATTGAAATCCAATTAAAAATAAGCAGACAATTTTGTACTATACTACAAGTTAGAACAAAGTGAACGTCCAGCCAGATCCAGAATTTAAAAATGTAGAGTGAATAATTTAGTAAAAAAGTCAGTTTCGATTAACATTCGCAGTAAAAACACGTGATCATGATCGTGATAGAAGTGATAGTGATGACCCGACTGGTTGAGTCTTGATGAATATTCAATTATCCAGTTGACAAATCGTTGACAGTGACCGTGGAATAGAAGCGCGTTGTAGACAGGCAGAGTGGAAACATGGAGAATCCGAACTTCTAAAATTCCCTTTCCGCCTACTCACCCAGCCAAGCAGCGAACGTAAAAATTCCTAGAATCGACCTCGAGTATTTGAGCCCAGACAATATTTCTAGATTTTGGCCCGGGCTGTCTTGCATTTAGTCATTTACGAAATTCCAGAATTCTTTATGTAGTATGTATGTTGTCCTGAGTGCTAACGACAAATGACTATCCTCAATTCCCTCAACCAAATAATTCTGAGCTTTTAAAATTAAAAAATAATTTGAGAAAAAAGTAATATTGGATGATGAGGATAAGTGTGTTGGGAATATCGTCAAAATTAAATTAAAAGATTTTGTGAATAATTTCTTTTCGGTGTCCAAAATAAATTCTGTGAATTGCAACTGCAGGCTTTGACATTTTCTAAAACTGTCAACTGTTAATAAATATTGGTATTTTCTTAAAGACTTACCTACCTTGACTTAGAAACACGATTTAAATTCAACGGATGAAGGAAATCAACGCGGTCAGTCACCAGTCGCAGTCACCAGTCCCACTTGCTCTCTAATCGCCCAAGTGGCCCAAGTCAGTGCGAAGAAACTGAAGATAAGAATTTTAACAGAATATAATCAGTAACTAGTCAATCAGGGACGTTCTGTATTATAAAGGGCAACTTATCCCGATTACCTTTAAACCGAAAACAATGAGTGATATCAGTGATTCGTCAGTGACCACAAGTGAAACGGACAAGAGCCAAAACCAGGAAAGCCGGAGTTTGTGAGTGAGGAATTGCGTTGAGTCAAACGAGGTAGATTTTTTTGAACTGGGGAGGATTGAGCGCGGATTCAAATTCAAGCTTCTACTACAGTGTGGCTAATATGTAATGACCACAGGATTTCGACAGTCACACAAATAGACAAATACGTTGTAGAGGATGGGTGACGTTTCTACATACCATTCACACTGCTAGGGGTACCTTCACCCGTCTGCGAAAATCGGCAGTCTTGCTGGATTCATATAAAACTGACTGAATAATAATATGAATCTGTAAAACACTCGGTTTATTAATCTGTCGTCGGTTCGTCGAGCCAGTTAATCAGAAACAGAGGTAGCGGTCGGTGACAAAGGACACAATTGACCGAAGTTAAGGTCACTCTTGTCTTGACCTATTAAACGTTCAGGAAGTCCGAGTCAGAACAGAAGTGGAAGAAAATAGACAGCTACGAACTATTGCACCAAACTGAAGTTTTGATATACAGGCTACAGACATTGCTTGGAATTGCTGAGAAATTCATCAAAATCTACCATTAGGTTAGATGGTAGATTGGCATAATAGTGTAATCGAGACACGTACCAGTAACGAGATAAAGTCATTAAGACATTGACCTGCTGACGTTAAAACTGGTGACGTTGGAGAGGTAGGCTTTCCATACGCCTAGTGTCACGAGTGTCACCAGTTTTGAAATAACAAACACGATTTTGTTTGTTTGGACAGATATTAGCGTAGCTATTAAGAAAGAGTTGTCAAGTTATTTTGTTAGTAGTGCAGTATGTATTATGTATATTATACATAGTAAATATTTTTGTAAAATATTGGTTTTGACCTCAGATGAAGTGTTTAGGAATTGGATTGGATTGGATTGGATGTAACTTTATTTAAGTCATCAATTCCGTAGCTCACACAACCTGAACATCAAAAATGAAATATTGAACCATCCGTGAGTGTCATCGATTCCGACTGTACTAATCTTATCTAATTAAAAATTATATAAAAATTATATTGTATAATAAATTATTCATGAATTGACTGTTGACAAGGAAAAGATTGGAGAGTCGATAGCGTGGCTTGGGGTTTTTCTTCTACGAACTTGAATGTACAAGACCGAAAACGACGTGATTAACATTGGAATGAATGAGGATTGCATTGCATTGGATTTCAAAGTCAAACTCTTAAATGAGTCCGAAAAATTGTATAGTCACAAAAATAATCACTCAGGTGATGAAATGTCATACCATAACATACATAAATGTTTACACGCATCAACTGTGCCACATGCATAATTATGTATATCCCCAGATGCCCCAGAATAATAAAAATGCTGTCATATTCAATGCCATCGAATAATTTAACAAGTGAACAATATCAAATATCTGCACTTGTCTAGAAATAAAACACTGAGGATTTAATTCGGAGTGACATTTTATTTAAATGAAGGCTTTTATTGACTATTTCTAATAGGGAGAATGCCCTTAACCGTGCTATGCAGGTTCACTTTGACGAATGCTATGCACTAATTTAACCGTCATCGGACACATCCGCCTTTCCTTCCTGATTAGGGCACACTGATTTATTAAAATACAATGGGAAAAACCTCTGCCTATATGCAAGATAATAACCTTACTGCGTGCGTAGGAAAAGTCAGCTGAGACATAACATTTTCAGGAAATCGAACCAATATGTAGATAAATCACACTGCAATGCTCTTTTGGCTGTGGTTAAATGACTGACCCCAACAGATGACGTGAACTGATGCCAGGGAAGGTACTTTTGTCAAAAATCGAATATGACACCCACAAGAACTGATTCCCTAGAAGAGGACAATTTCAATTTGGTCTTCAACCTGATTTAGTAAGTGGAAGCAATTATTAACTAAATGAAAGTAATTAATTATTTTCCAATGCCAAAGTTTCTTTCCAAAGCAAAGTTATATCTGCAAAATCATCGTGTACAAGGACAGTTTCATAAAGAATGCGAATGTATTTTTATTTTTAATAACATCTATCAGTCCAATTATATCGAATTGGATTTATCGTTTTTTAATACAGCCTACCTGGAGTTTAATGCACTCTTTCGAATCAGATTTTAAGCCGTTTATAATGGTTTTAAAAAATAATTTAAGTCGGGCCCGAAAACAGTTTTGTACCTCCCCTTTCACTTCATCGTAATTTGAATACCACTTCCCCTGAAGTGTTTTTCTAAAGTTCTACTACAATGACTCGATGTTAGTATCAAAAAATACATACACACACTTGAATTAATTTACATACTTATATGTACATGAATTATATTTGAATGCTCTCGAGTGTCACTCAAATAATTAAATCAAAATTGGCAACATCGAGGGGACATTTCGACATCATACCTAATTTACACATTTGCCGAGTAAAAGGAAACAATTATAAAGAAATACTAGTCAATTAGACAGTCACCAATTTCAAGTTTTATTTACAAAATCAGACATAATATGGATTTTTAATTTGTTGAACAGTGCAAAGTATTACTCATCATTCTTATACTAACACATTTTCACGATGATTTCAATTAATCAGAGCACATTAATTCATCTCATACACTTTCAATTAATTCGTTGTTATTTTTT
>JAQGCA010003603.1:0-11521 GCA_034698945.1 Protaphorura quadriocellata
CTCATACCTACAAATACACAAGAATGTGCAGACATTTTCTTTGCACACAATAGGGAAATCCAAGTTAATGCTAAACTATAAGGAGTCAGAGTCTCTAAAGATCTCTCACAAACAAACTACACATAGTATATGTTACAGTCAATGTTTATTTTCAAGTCAAATCCATTTGACCTTGACGTTAATGCAGGACATATGTTTGTATCTTGTAATTTTGACATTTTCGTAATTCTACCTCCACTTGATACATTTATTTGTTGAATCAATCATACATTTGTATATTAGGTAACATCCAATAACACATGTCCAGTATATTCATAATTATTACACAGGACGTTTAGGTGCCAATTATTGGTACCTAACAACTATGCTATTGCTAAAGCATTTTATTAGTATTATCTGAAGTCTTTGCGAGAGCAGCCCTTCCATCTTCGCGATGTTGAGAGCACTATGTATATACAAAAATGGCAAGATCATATTGAATTAATGGTATGGAATATGGAAATCAGGTCCGGACTAGAAATAATTTTTGCCCTGAATATTTACATTGACGGGAACACATGGACTAACAAGTTGTGCTGGTCGGATGGTTGGTTTTGTAAAATGTGTGAAATCTTCCTCTAGTAGTAGTCTACAGAGTGTGGAGTAAAATTTGCATTTTAAGTATTTAATTCAGACATTAAAATCTCACATGGACGGGATTCTGAATTTAGTGTGGACGGGAAGTGGAGGAAAGGAAAGGAGAAAGAGAAAAATGAAATTATGGGTGAAGTTATGAGTCTAAAAAATAAAGGAGAGAGAGAGAAAAAAACTTTTTATTTCTGAGCTATGTGTGTATGTGTGTGTGTGTGTGAAGATACGAGTAAAAGTGGGAGCCTAATTTCCCCTCAGCCCAAAAAGAATGAAAAGAATGAGCTAGGAGTTGAACTAAATGAATAGGAACGTAATCAGAATGCAAATTAGTTTGGTAGCTAGAAAACCTACCTAGAACTCCATGAGTTTCTTATTTACGTCTCACCGTCATCTCTTATCTTCTCATTTTATGAGTGCGGTGCGAAAGTCTCAACTTCAACTTTAACCAAAATCGTCCTTAGACTAGAAAAGAAAGGTAAGAAGAAGAAAAGACGAAGCAGACAAAGTTAGTTTAAGGATAAAATATTCGTCCATGTTAAAGTCTTCCTTTAATGTTTACAACTTTCAAGAACCCCCCATTTACGCTTACCTTGTACATTTTTACGAGAAGAACACTCAATTAGAGTCTTAGCAGTTTATGAGCTTGGATGGACTTTCACCACCACGAACAGAGCCAAGGGTGCATCACTATCACTATCCACCTCCGTGTTTTCACCAACTAAGTAGCACTTCCAAATTTCAATTACATGGAAAAGGTAGTGGAGAAATATGCGTGGTGATACTATATTCCAATTAATGTCATTCCCAGCCTACACTACAACTTCTTAATTACTCCACTTCGGCTGAAGGAAAGTAGTCATTGTTTATGCGTAAGGTTTACAAAATCGATACAAAAGAAGAATTTCCGGCCTATTTTTAACCCCTTCGTCTTGTAGCTTTCCTTCGACTGCTAAACTGGCTCATCAGGACCAAATTATGTGTTTGTTTTTCGATTAATCGTGTTTGCTCGTAAGTGTATTAAAAGCATCTCAGTAGAATTTCATTTTCGGGTGTTTTCAGGAAAAGTTCAATTTCGGACCAAAATCGACTTGTTCAGAAATCGTCGATTAGTGGCTCAAAATTTTCAGTAAGCACTTGTGAATATGATGGTGAAGTTCGTTTTTCGAAATTTTGAGGTATTCATAGTTATTCTGGCGGAAGTCTATGAAAAAGAGGCCAAAAAACGGTGAAAACCGATTTTTTCAGATGGAGCTACTAAAATATTTTGTCTGAGATTACATTTGAGCTGATCTTTCCAACGAGGTTCAACTTGGTTGTACCTTTTGTGGTTCCTGAGACAGAGTGGAGGGGCAATACTTATTAGTCGCCCTGTACTTCTGTATTATGTTTTAAACCTTTAACGAATCAAAGGCCAGAGAGTGCAAAAAAATAATTATTCTCTTGAAAATTATCTTTACACAATTGTAGCTACCCAGGAGGTAGGCAGTTCATAAAAATACTGTCGGAATCAAGATCTTGTAAAAATGTGTGTACATTCATAAATTTTATAATTAATTTCTCTTACTTTTCCGGTAGATAGACGGGCGTACTTTAGTTTGGTCTTAATGTGACCCTAATGAGTTCCGCACACGAAACGTAATCCCCGCTTTCATGTACTTTTACTTTCACCTGCATAGAAAACTGATACGTGAAAGTTCGGGACCTGGGTTCTCCATTTACATGCCCAGTAACACGAGTACTAGCCAACCAACCCTATCTCGTTAGTGTCAATTCCATGAAGTACGAACATATTTATAGTACTTCAGAATTGAGATAAGATCAGCCAACACAGGCCTTGTTTGACTTCATGTTTATATGAACGTTATTCAGACTTGATTGAAATTTTAATGCTTGGAATAATTTATGATTCCCGGTCACGAAAAAGGAGAAAGCAGAAACCTGAACATAGCAAGGAAACATTTTTTCATGTGAAAAATTAGTGGACACAGAAACCAACGCGAAGAGTTACGAGAAATAACCCGAGAAAAACGATGAACGATAGAATTGAGATCAAGCAGAGATTTTCAAAATATTCCAACTCGCTATCACCGCGTTGATTTGAAATTTTGTTATTTATCCACCGACGAAAATCTGAGGACAGGTTGATTTGTTTAACACTGTTTCCTTGTGAATGACAAAATATTTTCGTGTTTGGTTTCACTTTTTTCCAGATTCTCTCAATTAGCATGTGTTTAGGTAATTATACTATGCGCATATGTAAAGCACCACTAAAATTCAAATCTCGCTTGTGCTTGTCAAGAAGAATTAAGGAAGGCGCTACTCAAAACAAGTCCACTGGAGTCAGGTCAAATCCTTTCCTGATAACCTGAAGTTTAACGAATGCAAAACGTACCCGTAACTTATTTTTTAGCTCAAAGGGCGGGTAGTGCGTCCATGCACTTCCGGACTTTTCTCTCTCTGGTCTGTAGTTATTTAGTTTTGGCTAAATTTTGATATATTTATGGCAGACAAAATATTTACACACTAGAAATAGTAAAGGACAATGGAGGGTGCGCATTTTATAAATCCGTACACTTTTCTCTTCAATGAACATCATTGAGGTGACTTTCTCAAGCGATCAGGATTACAGAAGGTGGTTCACAACATCTTTCCTACACCTTGCAGCCTAACCTGGGGATACAAAAATGCGATAAACTTTGTCGAGTCTTACCGGAAAGGTAACGAGCACTCCGCGCAATGCCGTGCCCAAATTTTCTAAACAGGGAAGAACTATTTCTCTAATATTCAAAACTATAAGTCGAATTGTACTAGAAGTCGATACAAATGACTTCTCGATGCTTCGGATTCAATTAGTACGACGTAAGCAGATATAAAATGTGTGTTTCCAAAAATGTTTTTGCCAACGACGTCTTATACTATGCTAATTTCGAATCTTTGTAAAATTTTATAACAGTTCGAAGTCCTCGAAATCAGAATGAGAGTTGTTAACATGAAGGACTACCTAGTTTTATTTACAAAGAAATTTTTTTATGTTTATTGTGTAACAATAAAATATTTTTTTAAAATAAAATAAATCTGACAGCTATTGCAAGCATGTTATATCTGAACCATCGTACTTTGCTGTCTAAAATCGCAAAGGATTACAAAATTTTGTAGTAAAAGAATCTACTCTTGCTCTCAGGCAACGACCTATTTGTGCGTTACATAAGTTCCGGCGGTACCATCAAACTTGGTTTTTAATTTTTCCAAATCTGTAGAAATCCTTTTATGCTAGTGATAAGCAGATTAATTACTGCGCATTTTGAAAATTTAAAATACACACGTTACATTGAACACATACGCCATAAGGCATGGTGATCGAACTATTGCATTATAATATACTTAATTTTTCCATTTGACCTAAGGAAGGTGTCCCAGTACTAAGAAGACTCAAACGGATGAATTCCTCTTTAAACCATCTACTGACGTTGTCTGTCTGATGAATCCTCTCAGGATCAGAGACGGCATCTAATTATCTACCGCAAAACTTCGAGATAACTATAAAAATGCGGTATTTATTCATCACGTAGAAGACATGATATGAATACTTACTTGAATAGATAGTATAAGTAGAACAACCACCTTGGCTTGGCTTGGCCACTCGGATCCGATTACGGTGTCTCAAGGTGTCGCGACCACCTGAAATTTTCCCCGTTGCGAATTACTGATTCATTTTTTACTACACCTAACTGATAAATCAATTTAGCATTTCTAATATTTGTACTGTTAGCAATGAAGTTGATGGCTTAAACGAGCGTGGTGCGTCAAATTCAAACTCTATATATGAAGTCTGAAATATGCATTTGAGTTAAAAATTGAATCGGGACCTGAATAAACAAAAGTTGGTGAATATTACAACTTTCCGGGACCATGACCTTCAACATCAGTTATGGAGATGATGGAACTCAAGAATCTTGAATCAAAGTATTTTCCGCACAAACGACACCGTCGGCACAAATTAAATTAGACCTAGACGATAGACTTTAGATTACATCCCGTCTCAGACACATTATCTAAACCAGATTGTGTATCGCCTTTATTGTAGACTAGCATAGCGGTGTGACTGGACGGAAATTTTATTTGTGCAGTGCTCTCGAAACTGCCTCACAAATTCGAAGAGGACCTTGGAGACCTGGAGCACGATTTAGAGTGAAATTCCTGTCAACCATCTCGTCCCAGGGAGTCGAGTGCACGGGAGCAGACGAAATCTGCCCTAAGTGGATGTAAGATGGTAGAAAATGTAGCTCTTGACATGTTATTATCGGAACTCTGAGTCTCCAACGTCGGGGAACCAACTTTGTTGTTGTGTAGTTTGTCCGAGATCAATTTCGATTAAATGAACATCATTTCCGGTTCATCTCCTGGTCACTCGTGTCACAATACAACGTGCCGGCACGGACTGCGGTTGGTGTCTGATCCTATATCTAACTCAAGTGACAGAATTTCAAATGCTGAAAATAAATTGGAACTCAACCTGAGCACAGACAAGAAGATGAGAAGTGACCATGGATCGAAGTTCGAACGGACATTCTGCCCTGCATTTTATTCCTTTTTTAAAGTGTCTCGTAAACATACAGCAGAATTTTGTACCATGCGATAAAAATGTAATTTTTATTGAGTAGGCCCTGAATCACACATATCCCAGAGTGGCGGTTACCTTACAAGGGCGGCGGCGGTGGAAGGATTGCCAAATCAGGTGTACAAAATAAATTTTATGTACACAACGATTGGTTAAATTGGATTGGAATTAATAAACTTAGTCGCTTGAGTTCCTGCAGTTCTTGAGAACAAACCTATCAAAATCATTAAGAATTTTGGTCCTGCGGAAGTTTTAGAATTAATTTATGTTACTCAATTTTGTTGTTCTGTGTTCAAACTGTGTTTCTTCAAAGTCGAACACAAAAGTAGGAGGCTGTTTCTATTATTAAATTTAATTAGTAGTTTCAGTCTCCTTACTCTTCTAAAGAAAGTGATTTCTTTATAAGGATTATAATATTCTGTCTTCTAAACCGTTCGGTACAAAATAATTGATTTCCGTCGGGTATCATAATTATTATTAGTTCTAATTAAGCTCGTTGCATTGAACAGATAACTATACTACCTAATCTGGTATCTGTATGGCCCGGTAATATTATAAAAGAGTACATGTTAGACACAAATTTGGGAGCTTAACTTCTAAAATTATGATTTTGAAAGCCATAACAATGAATTAAAGTAAAATTTAAATTATCAGACTAAGATTATGAGGAATACTCGATAGAATGAGGATTTCCGCAGCAGTATATCTTAAGTAGTAAAAGTACGATAAGATATGTTACACTCGTAGCAAATTGCATCAAATGAGTGGCTGGAATGAATACCAGTAATAGTATTTTTGGTTTTATGTATTAGTGTTTCTATTTTCTCATTTTCAAATGAATTTCGATTAAAGTTAAATGCGGACAAGCTAGCATTTGGAGGTCACTTGGAAAAATGAAATTATTTTCACAACTTAAATAAACATATTCGAAGTTGAGATGGTTTTGTGGAGGTGGCTTTGTTGGTGCAATTAATACCATATCATACTATATGGAGGATATTACAATATTTTATATGCCTTAGGTAACAAGCATACCAGCTTGGTCAGATGTCAACTCTGTCAAAAAAATGTGAATCTGATAAGAAACTGTGACAGAAGTGAAATGTGATATTGTATTTTATAATATCTGTTGACGGTTTATTTCTTGTCTAACTAAATTTTTTAGTACAATCAGTATTTTACTTCCACTGCAGTAGATTTCTCCCGGTGACGGAGGTGGTCGCCAACACAATTTACTATGGGATATAACAAAAGTTACTGTTACAGTTATTTAAAACTCTCCTGTTCAAATTTGTATTCAATCAGTTGAATTGATATCATCGGGGTCCAAAGGCCGCATCGAACCTGATAATTAAACCCAGATCTGTGAGGACCAGGTACCGTGTGAACACCCAGCCGCACAAGGAATTAGGAAGTGGGCCGTCAAGGAATTGATCCCGTAGCCTGATGGATGAACCACCCACACTCACTATGGTAAGCCCTGGCGACTTCCCTGTGATGCTTTCTCTTCCCTGAACTCACAATACAATTCAGTACGAACGAAAATAACACCCACGGACGAGAACACGTATATCTCATTGTTCTTCGAGTTTTCACCGCGAGTGTATATTTGGTCAACGTGATTCTTGTATCTTTCTAGTGATCAGTCCTTTTGAATTAAATGCCTTTGAGGCATTCTTTACTTTCTCCATCTGAGTTTCCTCCATTCCATGGAATTGGGACTGCACTTGTTAAAATTGGACTGACTGTGAAAGTCTTTATTTTTGAGGGGGAATCTATTAGACCTGAGGGTGTCATCTTTCAACTCATCCCTTCCAGTGTGGCTGACTTAGTGGAACTCTACTCAGTGGTTAGCCTTTTCATGGTTTCTTGTCTACTTCTCATGCACGGCACACTCTGAAAATGAAACCTGTCGAATACGACCTTAGCGTAATACGAGCCGTTCGTCATTTTATGTAAGTCTTCGTTCATTGGAGTTGTACTTAAGGAAGTCGCGTCACGCCACAATTAATGCGGGAGTTGAGATGAGTTGAGTAACTTTATGGGGAAACTCCATTCATTCTCTACGTGACTGACAAAGCTCTCAGGAAAATGAAGAGTCATGCCTTTTGGACTAAAGGAAGCTTATATAGATATTATTCCAAACCTGGCATTGCACTCATAGTCATACTCTCCCACTCTTCCCCGGGTTTTCCCTCTATGGATGGCTTCAAGGCTCCAGCTTTCAGTGTGGAGAAAGTCCAGAGGAGAAAGTTGAGCTCTTCTTTGTGAGCTCATAAATCCGTGACCAATGTAATTAGTTCCTACATCTTCCTTTATACTGAGAACCAGTCTCCCTGCCCTGGCCTTTCCCTGTTGCACTCAAGGGCCCAACGTTGCCCAAGAAAACCACATCTTTCAAGAGCTAGAGCTCCGGATGGTTTCACTACACTCCAATCCTGTGAACTACACTAGGATTTTAATGTGTTGCAGGCAACAGTTCATTCCAGGTTTCGGTGATGGATCTTATTTCACAAACACATGGTCTAGGTACCAATACCTGTGTTAGCAATTTCAATTGTACACAAACACCCGTAAGAATTATTCTAGCTTTCAGTTTTAACCACGTGAATCTATATGACCAAATTGGCAGTCAGTTTTTTTGATTTCACTGTTAGAAATTATAGTTCCGGTTAAAATTATTTGAAATTCCGATAGTACCTAAATAAATTTAAAGTTAGACCGTGGGGATTTAATGAATTGACTTGTGCAGCGCCGCTAATATATGGACAAGCAACATTCCGTAATTTTTGCAGGTAACGAGCTTATTTCTATTTGGCTTCAGGAAGGTAATAAGTTCCAGTCTGAATAGACCTCTAACAACCGACAACTTTGCCGACTGGAAAAATGAAACCAGAACACAAACTATGAATTAAGTGAACTAAATTACAATGATTTAAAACTGATCAGTAGACCTCGAGCTTGACGAATCACTTATATAATGCTGATTTGGTCGGGATTCAAAAACCGAAAAATAAGTTTTGTTGTATTGTATGTCGCATTTTCGTCTAACAATATAGGAAACTAAAAAAAATTCTGGCGTGCCAAAAATATCGGGGCTCGACATTTCTATCATTCCATAAATTTTTTTCTTCCTTCATCGGAAATCCATCAGACAGACCCTAAAGTCGACATCACACCGTTTTGTTAAAATTTCTTCTAGATTTCCATTTTATTTTCTACAGTTAAAAATCAGGTTGAACCTTTTATAAAATTGCGTACAATATAAATACTTTTTATTTGTTCCTTTGCAAATTGGAGTGGTTGTACTCGTAGGTTTTACTCCGAATATTTATCGAACGTGACGCGGAGTACTAAGTACAAGTTTCCTGTGACATGATACAAGCACCCGGTGTCGACTTTCTCCTTCAGTCTCATATGTGCGGACATAAATGTATAAATACTAGAAGGAATATGCTCTCTCGGAAGGAATAGTACGTATATTTGGGTATGTATAACTTAGGCATGGGTTGGCCTGACATAACATAACAAAATAACGTTGAGTGAGATGTTAGTTTAATACTTGAGGGTGGGCCATGCTGGTGATGCCTTGCGGAGGATTTCTTCCGGTTCGTTTACCATACCTTTTAGCATAACGCGTGAATGTGGATTGGATGGCTTTTACGAGTTGGATCATCTCCTACAGTACTACTTCAATTTTACTTCCATTGTAACCCACAGTTTTCCTATGAATGGTTTATGAATACTTACGGATCCTGAACCGGAACTTATGTTAATACTTCTCTCCTTCAATTTGACTGATTACTCAATTTTACGAATACTCACTTTTAATAAAACTTGTAAATCATTAAAAAGGTATTCGCTTCTAGTGTGCTGTAACTTCCATAACTTTTGGGGATAAATTATCCAAACACAAATTAAATTAAGTTTTGACCAAAAAAAGGTTGGCATTTTACACCTGGTATATTCCACAGAAAATTTCTCTTGCTATACTTTCAACTAAATCGGCCCGAATTCCTTTTTATTTGGTTGGCCACAGTGTCTCTTCTAAAGGAAGTGTAGCTGGTACCTGGTATAGTTGATATTTTTGAGAGCTTTGTGAAGAAATCTTGGGAGGTGTGCGTGTAGCAACAACCGCGGATATATCGTAATAACTAGGCATGGCATACAAAAGTCTATATTTCCGTGGAGTGCAAATTAAGTAAATCTTTGATTCAATCATAAATATTTGCAAAGACTGATAGGGAGAAAAATCAAGAGGTCCTTGGATGGTCTTAGAGGCCCTAGAAATGGCAAGTAGGTTTGGTTTACAATTTCCGTTCCATCAGAGGAACACTTCTGCTGACTCTGACTGTCAACCAGTCGACCCATATGATCGATCAGAAACTTGCTGAATTTTATGAACCCAATAGCTTTCTAATAAATTAACAATGTAAATAATTTGGCTCTAAAATGGAATTGAGTTATAAACAATGAAATATTCTTTTTGAAAAATCGGATACTGGACTTTCGTTAAAAGGATGACGAAGTGGTCGATTTTAACGCTTGTTTACTGAATTACCAGAATTGGGTTCTTTAATAATGTCCAAACATGACATCCGTTATAACACAGTGTATCCCAGAGACAACGCATGTTTGAAAATATTTTTGGCCAAGTTACAATTATGTTATGGTCAGGTTGGAATGATTAATAAATTATAAGAATTTATTTCATCACTGCAAAACATCAATATAAATATCATTGGGACAGCGGGACTCATTGACAAAATTAATGTCCGGTTTATGTCAATTAAATTAGCGTGTGGTTTACGTGTATAAAATAAATTCATAGAATTTTTTAATATCCCAACCTGACTGCAACATTATATCTTGTAACTACGCGAAAATATAATCAAACAACTATGGGCATTGTCTAGGACACCCTATGTGCATATTTACATGAGCCACCCAATAAGGAAACGTCAAGTCATTTTGATTCAACTGACTTCGGACTGGATTCGTAAACAAATGGGCAAGGAAACAAACACACCCACGGTTGACTGGTGATTTTCATTTTCCATGTTGACATGGAAATGAGACGCTTTCCATGAATTCCTTTACACTAAGATTTCATCATTAAAACACCTTCCTTTGTCCAGAAACTCTGAACACAAAGGAATTTAGTTCTTAGTCCTTGGGGTTGGGAGTTGTCGAAGAAATAACAAGTAAAGCTTCCTTAAGATATTCATGTAAACCTTGACGCTTACAATCAAGAAATCTGAAACTACCCACCATATTTGCTTTTCTTCAGCTTAACTGAGTCTCGCGGGCATCAAGATTTCGAGGGACGAATAATGGAGATTTATCCTTCCAAGATGTCGAACTGACGAAATTGTTCATGTCTCAGGCAAAAGATTTGGGTGTTTCCGACTGGGACACCATAACTGCTCTTTAACGATATGCTATGGAATAATATTTGCCTTGAACGAATAGAACCCAGGACTATTAATAGAGTAAATGCGGTCAGCCCACTTTCGTTTAATATTTTTTCTACTCCAAGATTATTGCATATTCGCTGAGACTGCTATTTTTGAGTAAAATACCAAACTTCCTGCATTCCAAGTCCTAGTTTTGTTTTGCCTAACCAAAACGCACTTTTCGATATGAATCTGCTTAGAAATTCAACTGCTTTCACCTCTCTGGGTCTCATTTCTCTACTTCTTACTTCTTTTGACTTTCAACATGAAAAGGAAGTGTGTCGACTAAAAAGAAAAAGAAGAAAAATAACAAGACAAGCGCATTTCTGAGTTTTCTCCTTGAAGTGCAATGAAATAGAACGTGTCAAGATAAAGAGCATAGAGCACACAGCATCTTTTTTATTTGAAGAAAGTGTACCCAGTATTTTTAGATACGAGGTAGAAATTTTCACAATGAGCTTCAGTGTCGTCGTCGTCGTCGTCTTCGTTCTTCAAGTCAAGTCAAGTCTATTAGGAATAGGCAGGCGTAGGACTAGTTACTTAGAAAACTATTTCTTGAAACGGAAAGTAAAAGAATTCAGGACTTCTTTCCAACCCCAGCTTTTTATTATTTTTTTTCCCCTCTACTTTACTTACGCCTTTAACTTCCGTCTGTTCGTTCTTTTCACTATCTTTTTCCAGACGAAGATGAAAAAGAGAACGATTCTTTCTGTGCAAGCTTCCTTATGTACATTTGTTGAATAGAATCCAAAGTCCTAAAGAGTTTCCAAGGCTCCGTAAGGCAGACGATGAATCCTATGTTTGTCCAACGTTGAGC
>JAQGCA010003604.1:0-11520 GCA_034698945.1 Protaphorura quadriocellata
ACCCTCGGATTTCATAATTCTAGCATCGCTATGACATTTTGAATGTTTGGAAATTGAACCTGTCGCTACACCTTAAGCCGTTATTTACAGATTGCCTAGAACGTCTATTGGTTGTTCAATTAAACAAATTACCCGTAACTTACGAAACTGAACTGATTACTTAAACTATTGCACTTACATTTGCATAAACTATACAGGATATTGTATTCCACATCAGCGGATCCATAATTCTGTTGATTGTCTCGGGTCTCCTAATCTTCACTGCAGTGGATAATGAGAGAACCTATTGCGACATCCTTTACATCACGTATCCGGACCTATTCTGTCAATTCTACAGAGAAAAACTTGCAGCTGGGGTAAAAAAAAAATAGTATAACATTGATAGCATTAATTTTCCGTCTGCCGTTAACAATTTGTCACATAATTACACGACTGTTTACGGCATGAGTTGTGCAAAGTGAAATGTATCATTGTGTACAGTGTAAGTATTTACGTGTTCGCCGTATCCGGGCATATCCAATTGATCACTCCGATTTAATTTCAGGTCATCACAGTCATGAATGGAACAGTTTATGCCCTGGTGGCCGTCGTGATATTTCTAACACACAGGAGGAAAAATGCTGAAAAGATGTTACCTTACACTTGCAAACCGACTATTCAACCACCGAAACCGAAATCATTTTATTTCGGTACAAAGTGAAAGAAGCATTATTATATTAATTCCTATGGCAGTAATAAAGATTTCATGATTCAAAAGTGAATAAACCGTAAAAATGGAAATATCAAATATGTTTGAAATTAATGGATGAGTCATTCTTTGTTTGTTAGATGAATTTCAAAACTCTCTTGAATTAGCAGAAATAGACCGAGTTAGATGACAAAATCTTAGATTATTTGAGTGCCGTTTGGCACACTCCTCCATTTGGCCTTAAGCTAGTTAAGTTTTTTTTATTCAGGTCAAGAATTTCAGAAAACTGTTGTCAATCAATGTGGTCTTGGGAAGCACTTCTTTCTGGTACGTAGAATCTCAAGTGTGGAAATACTTTTCTAAGCCAACCACTACCATAATAATGTATTTTCTGCCCGAGGACTCGTCATAATGGCGTTCGCTGATTGAGTTGGTTGTTTATTTGGCATTTTTCGCTTGTCCCAATACAATTTTCGCGATGGCAGTGTTTAAATCCAGTGGATGAAAGAGATGCAAACCGTCGCTGCAAGAATCTCCTCTTCCTTCAGACAATCTTCCATTCCGGAATATAATTGACCCACTGCAAAGTGACCGCTGATGACAACAAAACATTCTACACCGTTCTTATCACCTCTCGTAGTGCAGAATTCCTTTAGCAAATTTAACTGTCAATTATCCCTTACCCGAATCCAAATATTTAACGCAACAATCATATATGACTTATTCGGAAGAAGAACGAAAGAGGATAGAGAATTTGAGATACTGAGAATGCGAGTATGTAATTTGAAAGTGTAGATTTGCCAACTTGCAGATTCAAAATTAAAATTTGCCATCTGTGCCATTTTCTTTCTTGCTAACTCTGTTTTTGCGAATCTCAGGTTCTAGGCAATCTCACCCTATACCGTTGCAACTGGTATTAACCGACATATTTATGAAATTTCATATTTAGCTTTTTAGTATTATTTAGTATTCGCAATGAAATTTTATTTGTATGAAATTATATTCGTGGACGCTTTGAACTTTTTTGTCAAGAATAATTTCAAGAAAGCTTTCCGTGGCGTCTAATGTCTAAGTTTATCTGAAAATGATTAAATCGTGATTTATTTTGCAAGTTGTGTGAATACCATTTTATCCTCATTTAACCTTCGAAACCTGTCAAATTCTCTGATAAATATAGCAAATAAAAGTATTTTTAGTAGACGTCCACATGAATTCTATTACGGTTAGGGGCATAAGTCAATTTATATGTGAAAAATAGTAACACGTGTTGTTTGTTGATTGAGTGTAAACTAGTTTACAGTTTGACTAGATTCAAAGATAATTAAGTATCGGCATATAGTATAGTCTATGAAATTTATTACTCTATGGACTAGATTAGGAACAGTCAAATTGCGAGTTATATCTTATGTGCAATGAGATTTCTGATTCCTTCCATTCCTGTGGCATTTTGTATGTTTGGAAACTGAAGCCCTCACTACACCTTAAAATCCAGAGTGGTATAATTGGGATTTTTCCATAAATGAAGGGGATCCCACCTATTTTGCCTGAAACATCACTTAAAATTTTACGAGTGAATTCGAATGTGTATCATTAAATTATTACTTTTGCTCTAAAGGAAGTGATCATCCCATTTGGCAATCCCACAATATAAAAGTTTATGATTATTTTGCCGCATGATTCAGCGGAGGCATACAAATATCCTGGGCGTTCGTAAGACCCTAATGAGCTGTGAACGACGGCCCTAGCTTCCGTTGACTTCATAGATACGTCTGAAGATTTTCTTTCTTTTTATCAAAACGGCTGCTAAATCAAGAAATGCAAATATTGTTGATTTATTGAGTGATCGAATATAAATAAATATATGTAAATAATCAAATACAACCCTTAACAGAAGTAACTAAACTGTTCGGTTCCTTCCTACGCGTCTACATTGGTCAAGTCACACTTAATCAAACTTTTCTTAAATAGTATTGTGTGCGTCAATAAGAAATACAACGTAGTGTATTATTCACAAATTGAACTTTTATTCGTCTCAATTTTTCAATGTTGTCTATATGTAGTTACAAAAAAAGTAGTTTCTTAGATATGCATTTACGTAGTACACTAAATAAACTAATACGACAAGATAAAAATTGTCCTAGAAGTAACATCGCCAGTCATAGCATATAAAGAACGCACAAGGAACTCGATAAACATTGATACAGCCAACATATGCTTGCGTAATTTTCAGACTATTCACATAATTTACAAAATATGAAAGCTAAGTTAAGCAATTTGATTTAAATCTAATTTTTGTTGGTTCCCATTGACATTCATTTTATTAATCTTCTTACCCTTGACCTTCTTTACCCCAGAAAATCTATTCCTGTTATATTTATTAAGAACCGCCATTAATTTATTGATTGCCGCCCGACAAAAATCAAAATGATACATGAGAAACAAAGTAAATTGTATAACCCTTAAACAAACAATATCCCACCAATCCAATAGTTTGTAGATATTATCACCCTCATATGCTGGTAGTATCGTCTTTGCACCTCTCAGTGCAAAATAAAGTGTAGATCTCATCGAAATAAATCCCATTAGTCTAGACAAAGCAACAGCAAAGCTTTCTTGTAAAACGACGGCTGTCAAGTCTGATTGCATTAGACTAGCCATTCCGATTGTTTTAAAAATATTTACAAATAATTCCCTATCCGCATGTAAGGCTATATTGTATTTGTCTTGAAGACCGACCAATCTTCCAAGCACAGCCCAAAGATGAACGAAACCTTCCATTCCACGCTTATCTTTAATTCCAAGGATTTCTGGAAATAAGTATACGAGACCAACAAATCCGTACTGGGTCATGGCCATGTCAAATTGACTCATAAGAACAGTTGGATGATAAGTGACGAGTTCCATAGGAGATTCCGGATTACTGAAACAAGCCAAATCTTTTTTCATGGCTTCTATCAAATCTTCTTTCTTGGATTGCTCGGGCACATTTTCAAAAAGTTTCACAGGAGACTGGAGACTTTGCTTCAATGCCAAAGCATGCATTTTCCGAACACGTTGAATGTCTTTAAATCCGTTTTTCTTCTCTAGATCTTCCAACATGTCCAATTCGTACCAGGTTAGTATGTGTAATTCAGTCTCGAGGTATCTTGCCATGGAATTATCAACACCTGAGAATCTTCCAGTTCGAAGCAAAACTGTTGTCAAATTTTTGAACGAGAATCCAAATAACAGAGCAGCAATATGAGCGATATTAATTGAAAAACTATTTCTCTGAAAGAATTCCGCTCCTTCCTTCAGTAATTTAGGATTCAGCCATCCTATTTTATTCCCATCAATTAAGCCACCATCGTCTCCAGCCACATACGGAGATTCCTTAGTCAGTTTTTGAAAAAATTCTTCACTTTTGGTTGGTATGATTTTAATTTGCTCTGATTTATGCGGAGGAATCATTTTCTGTTCTGCTTGAAATGGATTTAACTTAATTGGAGATAAGTTGCTGAACTTTTTGTAATTAATTTAGATCCTACCAAAGTCATGGCAAAATGTAAACTAAACTGGAAAAATGTGTGTCCATGTTTTTTGTAACCTAACCAATCATCCATTCGTACGTATAATGCGGAATCAAAAAAGTACTAACTAGTGCTCAAGGTTGGAACTGAAATATAAATGCGTCACACGATATCATAAATTTACAAATGAAATATAGAGGGTGGATCAGCGCCACGTACCCCACCCTGCTTCCAGCACACATCGCAGGTTGTCAAAAAAGTGATGTACACAATTTCAGTATCAAGTGGAATCCATTGAACTTCTGAGCATTCAAATAGTGCACGAAGTTCACTGTCCGGAGGTTAAAATTAAGTTAACCTAGATCTGATAACAAAAATCTTATACGTATTAGTTATAAATTCTTACGTTCCGTAAATACTCAACGCCGCGCGCCGCGAGCAGATTTAGCATTAGCAATCATTTTCGATTATTACATCTTCGACAAAATATCCTCGTACATATCTGACAGCAGATTTATATGTAAAAAGCTATGAACGACCCTGTACATACCATTGGGTCATATTAAAAATTAATTACGTAGATGCTAGCTTGCTTTAATAATGCTAACAAACAAAAAAGCCTGTCTAGTCAGCTATTTGCCAAGAAACGACGCATAATGATCCCACCCTATTTCCTGGAGTTACAAGAATATGGTGTGATTTTGGTCATTTATTGCAGTTCAATCACATTCCCTTTGTTTCTATGCCACAAGGCAAGTAAGTGACGAACACGTTATTTCCAAGTTCCCAGGTGGAGATTTCCACGTTTTTTTTTCTACGCCTTTGCAATCTTTTATAGAGGAAAATTTCGCCGTAAAATCAACATAATGCACATAATAAAGAAAAACTACTTCAGCTATGATAGTAGCTCCGCCACAAGAGCACATCAACAAGATACAAATTAAGTTGACCTTCACACTAGTTATCCATAAAAAATAACTCTAACCGTACAGTAAGTTCATGCAGAATGTCAACCAATTCTACAATGTATAGGTTAGAAGTGTAGTGTAAAATCATTAACATATTATCTCACTTCCGCATTTAACCATATCTCCAATTACTAATTTACGGCAAAACTAAAAAGTTAATCGACACTTGAAATACATACATAAATCAATTTCTTGAATAACTTAGGTCGATTCAATAATTAGTAGTCTTTGTAATTTGTTAAATTCTGAGCAAGTAATATCATTAGTGTATCTTTTTGTGCGGCTGATTCAGGAAATTTTCGATATCAATATATTATTCCGTATTTTCTTGTCACGTAATGTAGAATATATGTACCTAGGCACGGATTGATTATCAAAGTTAAGTACATAGTTCTCTGGTTTTCAGGTGCATTTGGAATATTGGAACTTGGTAACTATTTATATGAGAATCAGATCTACTCATCAATCGAACGGAGAGTTTATATTACGATATTTATCAGCGGATGAAATATTGGCTAAAAAACG
Organism: Protaphorura quadriocellata; assembly: GCA_034698945.1. Lineage (NCBI taxonomy): Eukaryota > Metazoa > Arthropoda > Collembola > Poduromorpha > Onychiuridae > Protaphorura > Protaphorura quadriocellata. Next base: position 5,691 of record JAQGCA010003604.1, read on the forward strand.
GGCCAGCGAAATATCCTGGTAGTTTTCGTAAAATAATGGGTATTAACTTCCTATGTATATCTAGAGAATCAGGCAAGGTACCCTGGTACGAATGGTGAGTCACCATTCGTACCAGGTGACTAGCCAGATAGGTTAACATTTATATAAAAAAAAATGTAGCGGAGCTAACCAGCACTGACTTAAAAATTGGGGTGGTAGTGGTAGACCGTTAAAAGACGGATTTTTGGACGTGTTATCGTAAAATGTTCAAAAAACTGTTTCTCGGATAGATCCACCGACGCTAACTTATCTGCTATATTATCTTCATCTATTTTTTTTTCGATGTAGTTTGCAGAATTTGATTGTAAATTGAACCAGCGACGATTATTTCCTCCAGACGTCAATGAAAATCTTTTTGTCGGGATTTGACGGGATTTTTAAGCTGACTAGCTCCCTGGATCCTCTATAATGATCTCGCGAATTCAAACAAAAGAGTTTTAATTGACTATAACAGTAACCAACTAAATGCTAAATGAATTGCATTATATCACTTTTTTTAAATCCTCCACCTACTAGATAATGCGAAGACGGGAGCTGATCGTTATGGACCACCCTATACATAATTTGTATGTCTAGAATATATTCTGAGTATTCTGGGGCAAAGTGAATGAGAAATTGGCAAGAAAATTTCGCGGTGATTCTTGGATTCAATTTTGTACACACGTCCTAATACACGTACGTAATATTCTGACTGAGTGACTGTTGATAAACAAAATTACATTTCTTAATTCTACGTGGTAACGTGGTTAGAAGTTTTTACGATTAACAGTAATTTCTGATCTTTCCTTATAATAATTATATTTTACATTCAACCGTAGGTAAAAGAATTCTGGTAAGCAAAGATATCTAATTTTAAAATCTCATTGTACGTAGGTTAAGAAGTCCGCAGTTAGTATCATACGAAATTCGTACTTTTTCCCAAATAATTTATTGTTAATTGAAAATTCGAGTATTTTCAATTTCCATATTTATTATGTCAGTGAATTGGATTTTGACAACTTATGGCTGGATCTCCGATTTAAGATATACATTTTTTGCCATCTTTTAAAGATTTTGATTTTTGATATTACTTGCATCACAAGTTAAGGCGCAGCGACACGTTCGTTCACGTTCGAGGTCAATGAACCTGAGAATACTTGAAATTATCATCCAGTCGGATTGAGTTTGTTAGCTCGATCATGCGATTCTGAACAAAGTGTAAGTCGAAAATTCCAGAAATATCATATTTTAAATGGTGATATGAATTTTTTAGAAAACGACGATTTAACCCGCGAGCGATAGCAGACTTGTGCGCCAATGCCATCGCTATGGCATTTCGAAAGTTTGGAAAATGAAACCCGCACTACCCCTTAAGTTGTCGTATTCATTTTCTTAATTGATATTTAATTTTATTACAATAAATAGGATACTTTATAATTAAAAGTCACTAAAAACGAATTGATTCAAAATTAGCCAAAACACAATTGACAATTACAAATCACTTTAATTCCATTATTTTTTTGTTTTTCAGAATCCAAGTTTTCACAAGTTAACTCATCATCTATCAAGTCCAAATAACCACGACCACTAATTCTAGATTGAACCCTTGATCTCAACTATAAACCTGAATTGCTAGTTGTAATCCAGAGGATCGGACCCCCAGTGAGTTGATAGCCCGAGTACTTAAAAGTCATTAAAATAATTTCGGAATATACTAAAAATGAGACCAGGAAATCGAAGAATACCATCAGTGGGTATGATGCTACTACTGGCTGAATTATACCAAGCATCAACACGCCATGGACTTCCACCGGTGACATTGGCCGCCATCGTTGGCCAAATCGTAGTTTACATCCAATTAGTGCCTCTTCCGTGGGTTTCCAGCCAAGCTTGTTTGTCTGCTTATAAAATCCTTAATTACAGTGACTACTGGAAATTATTAATTGCTCAAATTGAGCACGGAGATGACTGGCATTTATACTACAACATGGTGTCATTCATGTGGAAAGGAAAATCATTAGAGACTCGTATGGGGCCTACAAAATTTGCACTTCTTTTACTGATGTTTACTGGAGCAACAGGAATTACTTACGTGGGTCTCAATTACGCCTTAATGGAATTCCTTCAAGATGAGTCTTACATGTACCGTTGTGCTGTTGGATTTTCTGGTGTTATTTTTGCGCTCAAAGTACTCACAACTCAAGATTCGGATGGACAGACATTTACCAGAATGGGCATTCCGATTCCAATCAGCTCAAAATATGCTGTTTGGGTTGAACTCTTCTTGATCTCTCTGGTCACCCCGAACGCTTCCTTCGTCGGACATTTGGCTGGAATTCTTGTTGGACTTGCCTACTTATACGGGCCGTTGAAACCAATTCTAGACTTTGTTCATGGTGAGGATTTTTGATAGAAATATTATAGATATACAATTTGATTCTTTACTATAACCTTTCTGTCATCCGCTAAACATTACAGATTAGGAGAACTGGATAATATTATGTACAGAATTTAATTTGGAATTCATACAAATCGTTCGGATATAGAGAAACTAAGCCAATAGTTAATAGTAATCTGACAGACCTTGCTTCTGTTGATTTAAAATTCCAGTAGGTCGTGGCCCCTGCGTTTCTGCGATTTTCATACTAACTAATCCTGGATAAAATTCTCTAGAAACTCTAAATCGCCCCTGAAGGGAAGAGGTCACGCGTCAAATGTTATGAACCATTCTATACATAATCCCAATTCTGAAAACCAAACTGATAATTCACCTGATCTTCCTTTTAGATCTTATTTTCAATGGTGGAAGAGGGACTTCAGCATATTTCGGTTCGTCGGAACGATTCACTTCAACAAGTCAGTCAACCGGATATGGTCCTTCGAGCTACACAAGACCAGAAGCTGTCAGACCTTCTTCGAATTATTCTCCCCCGGGAATGACTGAGGAAGAACAAATACGGAGGGCTACGGAAGAAAGTATGAGGGAGAATTACGGTACGGTTATTTTTTCATAAGAATAGAGAGCCTGCCTGGTTAGATCAAACGTTTGGATTTTCGATCAAGTTCATTGCTTATTGCTTTAAGGAATATAACAAAGTATCTGAATCTGATCCTATTTTTCTGGAATCCTTGACTCGGACCACTCATTTCCGATAAGATTATCATATCAATACTACAAATAAATAATCTCACAAGGTCAATTTTTCTTAATCGTATCCTTCGATAGTACAGTAGCAGTTTTTACAATCAATCATGATAATACCGAATTCGGGCGATCGATTAATTTTCAGAACCAGCGTATGTTTTGATCTGTACGTTATCGAAAGTAGATAGTATTTCTCAGCGTGATGTGATTAATTAATTACTAATTATAATCGAATCGGGCTCTCTTTTATTAGGCTGGAGCAGATCATTCGATCCGAGTTTTAGCACGCCACAGGCCCGTACTGAAAGCCCGTCGTTCCGAAGTCCACCATACAGCACGCAACCAACGGCAGAAGAATTAAGACGAATACGACTTCAGCGATACAATTAATTAATTTGTAATTTCCAAACTTATTGAATGTAAATATCTTAACTATGTGTATTATGGAATATATATATTAACACAACAATTTTATTTCACAATAAACTTTTCAATTCAATCATCTATATTCAATGTTATTGAATGTCATACAAATGTCATACATGCTGGTACGTAACCTTTGTCTCCCCCTGACGTCCAATCAGGGGAAGTCGAACAAAATTCCGACCACATATTCGGATTCGCGGGAAAGAAATGAATAGGAACCGAAATAGTCACAATCAATTTCAATTCCTCGTTAATATATATCAGCTCAGTGCGGAAGCGCGTTCGCGCGCAGGGCTCGGGGGAACAATGAAAATCAATTTTTTAAACGTTTATCAGTCGCTTTTTCATAATCTTCTGTCTGAAAAGCAAGGAAGACTTCAAAATCTAGGGAGACGTACTTCATTAACACATTGGCATAATGTCTTCCATGAAAATTTTAAACCTAGCAATTCGGAGCAAGTTGGTTCTTCCTGAAATTTTGTTACGGTGTTTGCGCATACTTGAGTAGAGTGAGATTTTGTGGAAAAATCAGAGACTGAACGTTAACCGCAGAACTTTTCGTATGCGTAAATGTGATGGGGCTGCTGAACCTAACAGTTTTCCTAAAAAATTATCTGAAAATCTTCGTTGCGCGAGTGATAGAGTTTTTCAGTAATGGGTCTTAAACATAAACAACTAAATTCAGTAAGACAATCCTTGAGCTCTGAAATTCAAAAACTGGATTTCTAAGATCATATTTTGTAAATATTTAAGGATTCCTACTCCTACAATCATTTAATTTGTATTTTGTACGACACGAACTCCGAAGATGTCTGAAAAGGATATCGTCGTATTCCTCAGTTCCGTTCGTCCCCGTGGACAAAGAATGGCGGACCGCGTTCTGAAACTAGTTCGGGATGAGATTGAGGCTGGTGGAAACAAACCGATTATTTTTGGTAATTTCCCCCACAGCGTACTGCTTACGAACTTTAAGGTTTATTTCTAACTAGCGAAACCCGTTTCTCATCAATATGGTGTCTAGAACTAATATGAGCTGAATTAACTGATAACCCAACAATTTTAGAGAATTTAATTATTAAACAATTTCGCGAACGCGGCTTGGCTTGAGTACCATTATGTATCGTATCGGTAGAAATTAGTAGAAACACAGCGACCGTATGCTGGATTACAGGGTGGAGCGGAAGAGCGTGCTCCATAGTACACAAAACATACATCGTAAATTGTAACTCCACAATTCACAATACTACAATACAATACAAACGGAAGATGAAGAGACTTTTACTCGCCGTAATTTCTCTAGTAAAGGCCGGTGTCTAATTGGGCCCGGTCAAATTTTATGATTTTTGAAAATACAGCCCCCTCTCCTATTTAACCCGCTTTCAAATATTGCCCAGTTTTTGTTTCGCTATTCCCAAATCCCAACATCCCATCTCTCTACTGAACAAGTTATGTTTTTGGCAAATACAGCCCGCGGTCTCTATTATATGTCCGGTCTCCATGCAGCCCGGCAGCATACGATTTTGAAAGTACTAACTACATTCCCAGGGCTCTATTAGAGAATTTACGGTAATACCTATTTCGAAATAGGTAAATACTGCAAGCCAACATTATATCGGCGCATTCGTCGCCATGCTCATGTATCAGAAATTTCAATCAATTGAGCATATTTTTCTTTTGCGAGGTCGGTGTATGAAAGTTCACTTGTCTTTTGCAAATTCTGCCGAACGATATAATTATCTTCTGAATTGTATGAATTTCCAGATCCACTGAACATGGCCTTCGAGATACTTAAAACACCGCTTCATTTCATGACCAACCCTGATGACGCTCCAGCTTGGCTCAAGCAAGCCAATACACAATTACAAATGGCGGACGGATTCATCATAATTACGGCGGAATATAACAGCTGCATTCCTCCAGCTTTGACCAACATGTTGGATCATTTCCCTCCTGCCTCGTATCGTCATCGTCCTTGCGGAATAATCAGCTACTCCGTTGGTTAGTAAATATTGACCGTAAATCACCGATGAGAAGCATATAGGTCTCTTGTGGATTAACCTCAGAGGCCTCTGGCTTCGACCTCTTGACCATTACTTGTCAGCCAGTTCTCGTGACCTCATTCATGGGTCACAAAAAATTGAGTACCTAAGTTTATCGGGCGGGTATCCATACATACTTGATTCCATTATTTGTTGAAGGCACTAATAATTAGATTATGTTCTGTATTCTCTTCTTAGGTGG
>JAQGCA010003605.1:0-11518 GCA_034698945.1 Protaphorura quadriocellata
TTTTGATGTTAATGTTGTGTGGGCTATGAATATCGATGACTTAAATAAAATTACATCCAATCCAATCCAATCCAATCCAGTTTTACACACTAACGGAAAAGAGTTTTAGTAATAAATAACCATAGAAATAATCTTCTCTAATGCATATATCTCAACATTGACGCGAAATGAAAAACGTCGGTAACAGCGTGCATTTCTACACACGATTTTATTTGTTTAAAGGGATTCTTTCATCAATATTCTTTAATCAAATTTTTGAAGATAAATAGGTCAAAAAGGAGGTACTTCATTTGTACACGCGACTTTTAACTTTTTTTATGTCAGGGGATCCCAAATGGTGTGAAAAAGTGAACGGCGGGTCTATGCGACCTTCATGTCGTGAGCATCCACTGTGACATCCAGATTGCAATAAAAGGATGAACGCATGCCATTTTGTTGAAAAGATTATGCGAAACAATTTTAGTCCGCGCTGTGCTTTTTTGGACCAATAGGGAGCGGAGCCGAAATAGTCTGCGATAGTGACGAGATAACCTAAACGGAGAGACATGTGTTACGCTGGCACACCAAACTCAGCTTTGCTTTGGGGTCCCAGAAATAATATTCTTTGAAGCAAGTTGAGCGGGTTCACATTTCTGCCGTCAGTCTCACAATTTTTCATGGAATTTTTTGAAAAAAGACATGCGGGAGAATCGCTTGGCAGCCTTCAAATATGAACGGATTTTCAATCCCGATACAGTTGTGGAAAATTGGATGGGCGGGCCATAGTACGTACGATTGAAAATATTCAAATCAGAATTTGAGTATCAGTTCGGCACAATTTTCGAGCCATCAACATCAGCGTTTCTTCTCGTTCAACATTCGACGAGTGAAAAAATAAACTATGACGGTGCCGCAACCACATGTAATAGCCTATAGGAAAATGAACTCATCATCCACTATTGATCATTGATCATTGACCACAATTATTATTGACTGCGCACACATATTTTGACACATTCAATTTATTGCTAAATGTCAATAAAACAATTACAAGATTCTGATAAAAAATTAAAGTCCATTGATTAATATGTTCACGTGCTAAACTCTTTCATTACGCCGCCGATAGTATCAATTATCAATGAGACTGTAGGATCGAGTCATTTTGTATTTCGTGTGTATGTCATATTATCAGCAATGACCAATACAAAGTTAACAAAATCCAAAAGTACTCGGAAAATCTTGTATTTTTTTTAAATAATGCTAGGAATTTGTGACTTGTGCATTTTTTGTATCATTTTATCAAAATTCCATTCGTAGAATACAATAATGCTAATCCATGAACTTCAATAATCATTTGGTCAGTGAATTGGATTCAAAGAATTTTTGCAGCTGGAAACAAATAATTCATCATTCCTGTCATCCCGTCTTGTTTGTGAAGTCTGATAAAGCTTCTATCTGCAATACCTACATGTCAGTCAGATAATTGACATATCAAATTAGGGTAGCGTGCGTCAGTCCGGTCGCGGTAATTTTATGGAGAAATCCAATGTGCAATATTACATTACAAGACTACTACTTGACTTACGATCATTTGGTCTTTCATTTGACTCAATGGAAAAAAAATGAGACTAATTATGATTTCATCCATTGTCAGGATTTCATCAACTATCACCGTATAATTGAATGTCAATGCAAACTATTATCTCTACTCTCCTACTTTGTGAACGTACTTATTGGCACACGCGCATACTTAAATGTGGACATATATTATTTCAATTTCAATTGATTAATCTCACACTCTGTAATTATTTTTAGTTCAGTCGTCACCTTACAACCGAAAGGTGAAGAGTTGGATTAAAAAAATATAATAAAATACTATGAGTTACAGCAAGGAGAAGGTATGAGAAATTCAATTTTTTTTTAATTCATTGGTAATTTCATAAATTATGTAATAATATTTTTTTTTAGAACGGTGAATTAAATCCTGCATTTGTAGCGGATGATTCAACATTATCAACTAACGTTGAAAATGGCAGCGTTCCAAATACCATTCCAGAAGTAGAAGGGAGTGCACCCGAACGACAAAATTGGGATAGTCCTATTGAATTCTTACTATCATGTATTGCCATGTCTGTCGGGCTTGGAAATATTTGGAGGTATTCATAATAGTACATATAAAATGGGGTAAATTCAAATCTTAGAATTTTCTAATTCAAATTCTCTGTCAGGTTTCCATTCACAGCCCTCGAGAATGGAGGAGGTGCATTTTTAATCCCTTATCTAGTCGTTCTTCTTCTGGTTGGACGTCCAATGTATTACTTGGAAATGTGTTTGGGACAATTTTGTAGTCAGGGACAAGTCAAGGCCTGGAGAATGGCACCATTTTTTAAAGGTAATTATCAAATTTACAAAATAACAAGTAATCGGAAAACTTTTGATACACCCTGTGACAAAATGTATATCTCACTCTTCCCCAAAACCGGGATCACTCCCCATGGAAAAGAAATCATTTTACCAAAAAATATTTTAGCGAAGGAGTGAAGACATCAGACATCCAATTTCCAAGATCCCGAGTTCGAATCCTAGTCAATGTACTCATGAATGTAGTAAATAATTATTTTTGTTTATTTTTAAGGCGTGGGATACACTTCAGCTGTGGCTACATTTGCAACGGTCACATTTTACTGTGTTTTGATAGCCATTACAATCCTTTACTTCTTTGCATCATTTGCTTCAAAATTGCCATGGACGACATGCAAGGATGACTGGTGGGATCCATCAAATCCTCTCACACCGACAAAGGAATTATTTGATTGGGATTGTGGAAATAAAACTGCACAATATTATTTTACGTAAAAATAAAATATTCACATACTACATTAATGCCAGATTTTTCAAATTTTTTCAAAATGTGATGTTTGATTTCAGTAAAGATGCTGTGCCACAGAAGGCTTCAATTGATGACGGACTTGGTGCCCCGAATTGGAGACTTACATTGAGTTTACTCTTGGCATGGCTATGTATTTGTGCTGCCCTCATTAAAGGTGTCAAATCTTCAGGAAAAGTTGCATATTTTACAGCACTTTTTCCGTATGTTGTTCTTCTGATTCTACTCGTTCGTGGAGTGACGTTGCCAGGGGCAGGAGATGGGATTGAAAAGTTTTTCAAACCTGATTGGGAAAAATTGTATGACCCAAAGGTAAACAGAAAATATTTGAAAACAAATCAAAATGATTTTATGATTCTAATTCCAAAATTCAAATTTAAGGTTTGGTATGCAGCCGTTGGTCAATGTTTCTTTTCATTGAGTGTTGGTTTTGGCCCAATCGTCATGTTTTCTTCATATAATCCATTCCGACATAATGTTGCTAGGTGAGAATTACTTCTTTGTTTTTAGTTAGAGGCAATATTCAATATTAGGGGTAAAATTCAATATAAATGGGGTAAAATAATAATAATATATAATATATTTATTTTGCACTTAGGGATGCACTTATCATTAGTTTCATGGACACATTTACAAGTATATTGGCTGGTGTAACAATATTTTCAATCCTTGGAAATTTGGCTTATGTGACTGGTAAAAATTAAATTATGACAAGAAGTTTGAATTTTTAACCTAATTGATTGATTAAATGTTTTAGGAAAACCAATTGAAGAAGTGGCTGGTTCTGGAGGAGCGGGTTTGGCATTTATTGCATATCCTTCTACAATTGCATCATTCGACTGGGCACCACAAGTAAAATACATATTATGAAATAGTATGATAGGGTGGTCTAATTGACCTCACAAAAGTGGTCAAAATTAGACCACTTTATGACAATTTCTTAAAGTTTTATTAAATTGAAAATGAAATTTTTAAATTCCAGCTTTTCGCAGTACTATTTTTCTTCATGTTATTCACACTTGGATTGGGAAGTGCGACATCTTTGGCTGGTAACATATTCATATTCATATCAAAGGCCATAGAATTCAGATAAGATTATAATTTGGTTTGTGAATTATTTGTAAACCCTAGGCGGAGTTATCACAATAATTGCAGATGGTTTTCCAAAAGTTAAGAGATGGCAAGTGACCGTCGGAGTTTGTGTTGCTGGTTTCTTGTTCGGTTTGATGTACGTTACACCCGGTGGACTTCATATATTAGATTTGGTTGATAATTTTGCTGCAACTTTTGTAAGTCTTCTCTTTTTAATTTCTTAATTTTTATTACAAAATTTACACATTTTGTTATTTTTACAGGTAATTTACGTTGCCGCAATGGTCGAGGTGGGCGCAATTGCATACATCTATGGTCTGAGTAATTTCTGTACAGACATTGAATTTATGTTAAACCATAAGAGTGTCAGTATTTATTATAAAATATGTTGGGGTATTATCATACCGATTGGATTATTTGCTATTTTAATCTACTGGGCTGCAACATATGAATCACCAATTAAACAGGAGGATGGATACAATTTGGCATCACAGGGTAACAGCTTTTATAAATAAATAAATAATTAATTAATTAATTATTAATATTTTATAAATTGTTTTCCCACTATTCTTAGTACCTGTTTTGTCACTAAATATTTTTTCAACTCTCACTCACTAGATCCCTCAGTAGATTTGTCAGATTTTAAATACATTTTTGTAATTTTTTTAATGCATTTTTTTAGTTTGTGCCTGGTTACTGTCTGGACTTTCTATTTCATTGATATTAGTATTTGGACTACATTCAGTGTTAGAGAGTGAAGGAGTCGGTTTCCTTGGGGTAAGTCATTTTTTGATTTAGGTAAAAAAACAAGAACTGATTTTTCTTGGATTTTGAATTATGCCATTATGTTCTATTTATTTAGAAATTTAAAACTTCGCTTAAACCAAGTGCAGAGTGGGGACCAGCTGATCCGAAAATCAAAGCAGAATGGAAAATACATCAACAAAACAAAAAACATTTTTTCATCACGGGTGGCAATGGTGTGTCCTACACACGTCAAAACACATCTCTTTAAAAAAAATCCATAAACAAAAATTAGTGTTATACTTTTTTGTCTTAACAAATCTTGAGTGTTTTTGTTATACGTATATTGATTTATATCAAATCTATGCATTCTTATTATAATTGTGACTAATTATAACTTACTATATTTAATTGATTGATGGAGTTGTAGTAAAGGAAATTAATTTTTATTAAAATATACAAATGTGGCGACGCGAGGAAGCGTCGTAGAATTCAGAGTGGGATATCAGTGCCTTCCTTTTGGAATTTATATATGACCTCTAGAAGAGTTACGAAGTTGATGAATGTACGAATACAAAAAAATTATCCATAGAGGTTATCAAAATTTTGATAGGGTAACTTGTGTTAGCATTTTGATTTGTAGTCAGGTGGTTCAAAAATGTTGCGAGGGTATATGGTTGTCCAGAGTTTTGCAAAAAAAAAATAGAAAGTGATCCAGCACTACAGAGATGATGTCCGCTATCACAGGGTGGTTCATAAACGTTGCGAGGACACAGGTTAAAATCTTATTCAAGGCTCGGAAAGATATATAGTTTTGATCAAAATTTTCCACTAGACTTCATTTTTATAGCATTCTGAATATTTTTATTAGAAATTGAATCAAAATTTTTCAAAAAATTATGCGGGTCCGACGAAGAACAAGGTACTTCAAAACCCTAATTCGCTTTTTGTTATTTTAGAAAAATCAAAATCTGAGGGGTCGTTCACGAAACAGATAGGCTAAATATCGCAAAGACTAATGAGGAGCCTAGTGCAAGAAGTACGGCTGAGACTCAGCGGATTCGGCGTTGTTTATTTTCAACAAATCGGAAAGAAATTTGGTCGATCCTCAAATTTTGAATACATTGGAAAGATGGAAGGAGGGCAATGACCTTTCCCGTCTCGAACTCTATGTCACTGCCGCCCCCGGAATATTTAAATCGAAATAAACTGCAAGCAAGCGAGACGCGAAATGCGACCAGACAGAGAAATGAAAATATTGCCTTTGGAAAAGGCTAGTTCCATGGGTAGGATTTCATTAAAAAAATAAATAAAAATAAAATCCAAGCTCTAGCCTGAAGACGATTTTGACGACTCCTGACCTTTGGTGAATTTTTATATTTTTAGCGAACTCCCACGGACGAACTAGCCCTTTCTAGATGCAACTAGTTCAATTTAATTATTTCGGGTGATTTCTTTTGCTATAGCAACCTAATCATTCAAACCTTGTTTAGTGTACAAATTACAATTCCTGAGTAATTAACGTTTTCCGACATCCCAAGGTAAACGACAACCCGAAATAAAACAATTTTTTTTGATCACACATAGATCCTTCCCCCTTTACCCCTGCCTACCACCTACTCCGCAGGGTGATCCGTGATATAACGCGTACGTCAGAGCCAATTTCTATGGAAACCTTGCACAACTTAGCGTTGTAAAATTTAAGGAAACATCCATTACTCCATTACAACGTTCGACTCAACGGTATAAGTTCCCTAATGCCAATCTTAGAGACACCCAGTCACACTACGTGGAAGTTCTTGGCTGTGACCAGTTCTAGGCTGTGGCAGTACATTATTGTCCGACAACCGGGGGTTGATCTCGCGTGTCAGTACGTTATTGTCCGAGTCAACATTTCTTCGAACAATTTTGAGGTCACGGATTATGTGTCCCAATTGTTTCTTCGTTTCCGGGCGGACGAAGCCCGTAGTTCTGTTTGACTCAACAATGGTCGTCGACTGAGTTACATTTCGTAATTCAGTTCTCATTTTCTCCCAAGCCGAGTAGGTCAGTGTAGGTATGTGGTCACAGCCAAGAACTTCCACGTAGTGTGACAGGGTGGCTCTAAGATTGGCATTAGAGAACTTATACTGTTGAGTCGAACGTTGTAATGGAGTAATGGGTGAAAACTTGCATTTTAATACAACTCCTCCATTGAAATCCATAATCGAATTTTAAGGAAACAATTTTTTTCACAAAACTAGTGCAACCACCGAAGATATGCTGATAAAAATGGTCTTCTTTACTACAATTTGAAATTGAAAGGTTGAAGTCGGGTTTTCCAATCTGAAGTTAAGTTTACCACGACAATAGTGATGACTAAACAGTGATAAAGTGTATTAGCACAACATTTTGACTTGACACGTTTCCGTGGTAATGGATTTCTGATCACAAAATTCTGGCGTAACAACTCGGCAATCATCACTTTCCCGTCCTGTTGTGATGTGAGTAATGTTAATTTAGGATTCTGATATGCTGCCGTCTGTGTTCTATGAGTGACAGCAGTGGGCATCGCCCACGGGATAAACCAAGATTCCAATTTGGCAATCATTTCATCCTTCGATGGCAAAAATTTTCATAGCAACATTGGGGTTTGTTTACGCCAGTTATAATGACGGGAACAGACTTCGCCGTTTCTCCGGAAATTTTTCCCATGCCAAATACCCATACCCTAAAATTCGAGTTTTAACTGGTATCCCTTAGCAGTAGACGGACAAAATGCTGTCAATTCACAATCACAACTACACCCCCTGTGATACTTCCCCTGATAATTTGAGCCAGATTGGCCAAAAAATTGCGGAGACAATATATGGCCAATATATGTTGCGACACTGACTATAGGAGAGCAATTTTACTTATTTGTTAGCATGACAGCAGCAATTCATGTGGTGAGACAATAACAAAGTGTTGGTAATCGCAAAGTGGCATGCCTCCTCTCAAATGGTACCATACAGTTTAAAATAATTCTGATTTTTGCAAACCAGACCAAATTGTAAGCGAGTCAGTGAAAAATAGCGCCTGCTACAACACAACCACACACAAACAAACACCACATAGCATTCTATAGGTCCTGTCTTACGGGCGATCATAATTAGACAAATGGGAAAGAGGATATTTTTTAGTCCAAAATGCAACTCATCCCATTCCGATCTCTTATCTGGATGACCCAATTTTGTTATTGATTGGTATGGGATGGGCACCAAGGAGGTGAGAGGTCAAACCATAGACATAGAATATATAGTACTAGACTGGCAGCCCTAGTGCATGGCATTGCCTCAAATCCTGATCCTGGCTGGTGGAAACAGTTTGGTCTTGGAGGTCATTCACCCCTAACAACCATCTAGATTTGAACGCGCGCCCATGTGACTTTTGTTCTTTCACTCGCACAATTTGAAAAAATATATGAAAACATTAATTCATTCTCGTCCGTGACCTGCTCTGTCTTTCGTAGTTATTACAATTGAAGTTTTCAGTTTTCCAAAATGGTTTTACGCTGCTGTGTTTACAATTGCGGGACCTACTCAGCTCATGGCGTTCAGATGTACAGGTAAGCCTAAAAAACCTTCAGCTTTGTTTTTTTTATTCCAAAAGATAGAAATTGATGAAGGTTGTCTAATTAGGAACGGATATCATGGTTGAATTTTAAATTGAATTTTATTTTATTCAGTGTCAAGCTTTCAGAGACTTAATCCGTCCCCTTCCTGTAAGAACACGAGAGATTACAAATTAGAACATCAAACAATTTGCAAAAATATGTAACAAAATTGTACAAAATAGGGAGGAGAAATAAGGAATATTTTACCGATTTTAGCAGTAATTTGTTAAAATTATTTTAGGTAGCTGCGAATTTCACATAAATTGGTTCTAGTTACAGGATGTTATGACTCATTACGTTCAGAAATGTATATCATTTTAACGGCTTACAATCAATGTAGAAATTTATATTTTTATATAATACGGAATTATTCCATTTGAATCAGGTTTCCTGTGGGAGACGCAGGTCGAATGATTGACTGGCTGTACGTCGTTAATCGACCAAATAACTGGAGACCGACCAAGCATTTGAGGGTGTGCTCAAAACATTTTCCTACAAATCTGAGTCCTATTAAGAAACGGTCACCACAGCATGGTGACCCAGTTGCTGACGGAAGTTTAGACCCCGTAAGTTTCAGGATTGTTGATCATTTGAGATGGATTTCTGTTTCTTTTTTTTGTAATTTCTGAATTTATTTTTCAGAAACAAACAAAATCCACACAGACATTGTTCGACCGACAGACTAAGAGCTCACAGGTTCAACTAAAGAGGAAACTGGAACAAATAAAAGAATTGAAGACAGACAAAAGACTTCTGGCGATTCAATTACGAGCGACAAGAAAAAAATTGGAGAAAAAACGGACCCAATGTGCCAACCTTCAGGTCTTTCAAAACAGATTGTGGTCAGTCGTAGGGAAATGCTCGGTATTGAAGTCAATCTTGATTAGACTAATATATAACACCGCACCATATGACAGTGTGTTACGATCATTTTCACAAATCACTCAGCTTTTACAGCACAAGAGCCCACAACTTTGTGAGAACCTCATTTAACAAACTGATCCCATCAACCCGTATAATTAGAAAATGGTCGAGCGGATTGAAACTTGACACCGGATTTATTACACCTTGCCTGGAACACCTGAAAGAATTGTCCAAGAAATCAGCGACTGAAGTCATTTGTTCGATTCAAATAGACGAAATGAATATTCGGCAGCAGGTGCTTTCGAATGGTGACGCTTATGAAGGGTTTGTGGACTACGGAGATCTTTTCAGACCAAGAAATCCGAACACTTTGGCTACTCATGCACTTGTCATCATGGCTGTCGGTATGAACGGATACTGGAAAATTCCAATTGGATTTTATTTCACTAAAGGCGTACCAGGAAAGTTCTTGGCAAATGTGGTCCGGGAATCTTTACGACGTGTAAGTGAATGCAATATAACGTGCAACTGTATTGTTTTCGACGGCTTGTCCTCAAATATGAAGGCAGCAAGAATGCTTGGAGCTACTTTGGACGTCGTGAATCCGAAGCCGTACTTTACCCATCCTACGACGGAAGAAAACGTATTTGTGATACTGGACACTTGTCACATGTTAAAACTCCTTCGCAACTTATGGAAACACTTTGGTACAATACGATCAAATGGCAAGGTACGCAGTGATATCAATTTAACTAAACATTACAAAATTTCTGTGTTCAGGCTACATGTATTTATTTTCCTTTCTCATAGAAAATATCTTGGTCTTACATCGAGAAATTAGTAGGCTTGCAGAATCAGGAAGGGCTAAAGGCTGGGAATCGATTGAGCAGAAGACATACAAGTTTTGAACAGCAGAAAATGAAGGTTAACCTTGCTACCCAATTATTCAGCTGCTCCGTTCAGAGTTCTCTACGATTTTGCCAAGATATCCGTTTGCCTGAATTTAGGGAATGCGGAAGAACTGCAACATTTATTGAACAAATTGATAAGTAAGTTTTTGTTGTCTGAGATTGTAATTATTAGTAAAATAGAATTGACAACGCGAGTATATTTTGTATTTCAGATTATTTGATGCACTGAACTCAAGAAATGCACTTGCAAAAGGTTACAAGGCCCCTCTCAGTAAATCTAACAGCCGATACTGGAAAAGTACATTTGAAAACTCACAAAAACTTCTTAGAGGACTTCGCAGAACAAATCGTGTCCTAATCGTCCTAAACGGTGTCCTAATCAGCGAAACTAAAAGAAAAACGGCGATTGTGGGGCTAATTTGTAATATTGAGAGCGTCAAAGGTCTGATGGAAATGTACGTCATGAAACCTAAACCAAAACTGGAATATCTACTGACCTATAAAGTATCTCAGGACCACTTGGAGACTTTCTTTTCATGTATCCGAAATGTCTTAGGACAAAACAATAATCCGAACACCCAGCAATTTAAATCTGCCCTAAGGAAAGTACTATAGTCTCCCGCATACTGCCATCAGATTCCGGAAATGCAACTCCTCAGGATGAAACGAATGTGTGTCTTCTTCAGCCGCCGTGTTTTGTACAGCTTTCACATAGAAATAGAAACGTCGAGGAGGAAACTGCTGAAAATACATGTGACGAACCTGACATGATTTTACCATCACTAACCACCTTCACGAGTTGTATTGTTAGTTACATTGCTGGCTGGGTTGTCCTTAGATTGCGAAGTAAAATCAAATGTCAAACTTGTGTTACTGCGTTGGAGAAGAGCGGAAGCGTGGGGGCCCTTGATATGGGCTTAATTAGACGAAAACAGAATGGAGGTTTAATATTCCCGTCTACCGACGTGATCAAAATATGTAAAACGACGGAGCAACATTTCAGATCCGAATCTCAAGATTCACTTTCCAGTTTCAAGAGAAATCACATCGTGAACAAAGTAACTAGAAAACTTATAAGCGAGAATTGTTTCATGAATTCACAAGGGCATCTATTGGATCATTCTTTTCAAGAGAATCATATTTATGGCTTAACCAAATTAATCGTGAACAAATATCTAGACGTCCGAATGCATCATGCAGCGAAAGAAACTACACTTAAAAATAAACCCATCACTTCAAGAAATATGCACACAAAACTTGTTCATTTTGAAGGTGTTTAGATAATAGCTCATTCTTATGTAATTGTATTGTTCTTATAATTGTATACGTGGAATTATTATAATGATTCCTTCATTCCTGCATGTTAGTTTAATTTCAATCAATAAATTATTGAATTTATATTTTGAT
>JAQGCA010003606.1:0-11518 GCA_034698945.1 Protaphorura quadriocellata
TTGTTTTTAACCTAATCCAATCCGGGATCTTCAGCAAACAATAACATTCAAACTGTTTGTCAAAATCCGTTGAAAAATTCATTTTTTCATGCCGATTCTTACTTAAGCGCTCGTCAGCGCCGCTACGGGCGTCGGATTTTCAAACCGAGTAGCTCCCCAGATCCTTCATAAGATTCTCTACAAAATGCATATTTCACTTTTTGTCCGGCTCTCCCAGATTGCGCTGGCCAGGGGGGCAAAAGTTATGCGTGACCCTGTATATTTAAAATTAAAATTATTTCATTTATTATAATTCAAATATTTTTTTGGTTCAAATTCAGAGCACTCCTTTGACCTTTGACATTACCACGAAGACACACGAAGTCATAACCACTCAAAAAAAATTTAACTAAAAAGAGGTGATCTTTTTGCCCACCCATCTACATTTTGCGAGATCAGGTCAGATCAAATTCTTACAACAGCATTTCAGAAAATACATGAAGGGTAATTCTCTGGCGTCAGAAACGACACGGAAACAAATGTACGACATAGTTTAGTTAACATACATTTGTTTCAAACGCAACTTATGCTGAGCTACATTTAAAATAATATTTCACTTGTTAGATTTACTATGTCAATAAAAAAGACAAGAAAAATATTTAAAATAATTGCTTCAGAACAAAAATATTGTGACTAGTATTCCCACGTTCTAAACGAACCGATTTTAGTTTTTTGCTTTGCCATTGTTTTAATTGTTTTATTTTCGAATCTTCCATTAGAAATATAAATATACGGGGCGTTTCATATCTCTTAGACTACTTTGAAATTGGCGCTTTGCGAACTCAATTAAACATTTATTGACACCAGTGAAAAAAATGGTTATAAAAATCTGAAAAAAATTAAGTTCAAAATTTCTCAAATTAAATAAAATTCAAAATATTGAAATTAAAAAATAATCAAAATTTAGAAGAAAAAATTAACAAAATGATATTCAACATTGAAAGGGAAATCCAAATTGCTTTTATGACATAGGTTTGGATTTTTTTTTTGAAAATTTGACTTTTTTGAAAATCTAATATTTTTAAATTTATTTTGAGAAATTTTGAACTTAATTTTTTTCAGATCTTTTTAAACATTTTCTTGCACTGACGTCAACAAATATTTAATGGAGTTTGCGACGCGCCAATTTCAAAGTAGTCTAAGAGACATGAAACGCCCTGTAGTTCCTGGTGCAAACAATACAATTTCTGAAGTATCTAACACTACTTGATTTCTTCAATTATTCCAATTAAAACGTCGAAATCATTGAATCTTGGTATGTTCTTTAGAAATTCAATATTTTGATAAGTTTATTGCAAGGAAATTTGTTTCTTGCAGGTTCTTCCTTGAAGGATAACGAGACAGCGGACCTTGAACAGCTAAATTATTGCAAATGGAAGGGGTGAAATCTTTACGCCTGGACATTTTGTCTCTAAGAACTTCTTTGGATCACACGAGGTTGGAATATTTTAATGGAGGTCACCACCTAAGGTCAAACGTTGATACCCTATGGAGAATTGGATGCTATGTCATACGTCGATCTTTTGGGAACGAGTGCATTGAGATGATGGGGATGTTTGCTTACTTCAATTCGTCCCCTGTGGATGCCAAGATCTTTGATTTGGTGAGTCATCGCAATCTCCTCGTGATTTTGAGGGACGTCGGCTTCCTCACCATGAAGAAGAATCGATACGAAACAACTCATTTAATCTCCACACAAATTCCGACGTTGGACGATGAAATCCGACAAAGAAATCTACCTTCCGAGGGAGAGTTCCTTGAGAAAACGATTCTACAAATGGATTCTTGTAGAAATCGTGATCACCAAGGTTGGCACGAGGCCATGACCCAAGTTTGGCAAAATGCCTTTACACAAACACATGGCATTAGATTCATCCGAGACTACAACAAGTTGTGGGTCAATTATTTGAAGGGAATATTTAATTATAATATTCCTGGACAAAAAGAAGTATTGAGAAAAGCCGTTGAAATATTTGAAGTGGAATACGGGAACACGCACAAGGCCACAATGGATCTGAGAAATTCGTTTTTATCTTCAAGATGAAAATATTGAGATTTTCTTGAGTAAATCCACGAACTACCGTCGATTCCTTGAAACTTACCTCATGACCATCCATGTGTCGTTGGAACGTTTTCCTAATAGGTACATCAACAGACGAAATCCACGGGAAAATACGTCCTGGCAAATAATGTTTGGAAATCAACGATTCCTGATAACAACGGTGATGCTTATTTGAGTGTGAGTATGAAGTGTTTGGCCCGATTAGGGAGATTTGATGAAATGGTGGGATTTGTCAGGGATATCATGGAAATATTAAAGCGTCGCCGTAGGGTTTATTGTGCCATGCCGTAGTTCCTGGACGCTGTTTTAGAATTACCTCAAAGAATTGAAGGAATGGAAACGATTATGAATGAACTGAGTATATTTTTGAATCATTTCTATAACTCGGGTAGAATGGAATACGATGCAGAAAAGTACTTAATATAAAGTTTGATCAAATGTGAAGGTCGTTTGGAGAAATGGGACAGAATTCAGGCAATCATGAGAGGGAAAAGAGAATTTTGGAGACATGAGATAATTGGAAATCAAGCTAATTTGGAACAATGGGTAGAATTAGAATCAACTCTTTTGAATTTGGACACAAATTTGACGACTAGCTTGGAAGTGGATGAATTGGTCAATGAATCACTGGTGTTTACAAAACAACTCGTGGAGTTCCGTATTGATAATGGAGTTTATGGAGAAGAGTATTGCGTGGACAGGTCACCTATCACCGGATTCAAACATGATCCTCTTGTCCACGTCATCAAAATTTGTTTGGTAAAGAGTCGACATGAAGAACTCTTGAGTTACATGTCGGAATATGAGAAATTGTTGGAACACAAGTATGGGAACAGAGTGGGTCCAATCACAAATGGAATCCTCTTGTTTGGAGAGTGGTTCAGAGGTCAGCTAAAAAATCAAATCAATATTAGTGAAAAGTTTATCGACTTGCTAGAAGAGGTCAAGGCCACGACACAAAATCGGATGTCAATAATCTCAAATCATCCGACTGAAAAGAAATCCTGGATGGAAGGCTATGCTGACCTCATTTCTAGGGATTGTGACTCACGTTACAACTTTATAAATGACTAAATCGGATAATACCCGTTCGTTGTTATGTTCTATCACAATCACAAACCGGAGTTCATAATTATGAATCCATTGTCAATTGTTCAGGAACTTTTCATTTTAATAAAGTCATTACAATCAGTAATAGGGATCAAATTTTTTTTTAGGTCTTTTTGTTATTTATTCACCTAAGTGCTAAATATTTTTGAACTTGACTTTTCTCAGTCGTAGACCGCCGACCGGTAGGGGCCAGGGTGGGTACTGACTCTGAAATCGGAGTTGGTTATAGTGATAGCGGGTGATACAGTGGAGAAGGTCGAAAAATACTACTCATAATTAACCCCGCCGCCCTTAGCCTAAAGCCATACATTTTTCTTATGCCAAGACTTTGAAACACCCTATCCGGAAAGAATTTTGGACGCAAAAGAAAGTCAATATTAGGAATACAGTGAATACACTGTCCTAGATACATAGAAGAAAATCGGACATATCTCCATAAAACGGAATTGAATTAATTATATATTTATTAATGTCATAAGGTTCCATAACCCAAATATTTTAGTAGTATGGCCAATTTGACATTCATTGGGTGTAACAATATTCGGACAAAAAAAGCAAGCTGATTTGATAAACTATTCTAACTTAATTAGACAACTAATCACTTAATTAGTTACATTAGACATTACAATTTGAAGGGCAATCCTGCGAATAAACTACGACAAACAGTCAGTATTCCTACGCAAAGAATGAGCATTTTTTTAAGGATTTTTAAATTATATACTTTTTTTTTGAAGTCACTACAATTTAAAGATATTTTTTAATTCTTAGCAAAAAAAAACAAATTATACAACTCAAGGGCTTAAGGTGTTCAAATCAACATCTTGTGTGTTTACCCTTCACCAATACCAAGACAGATAGAATAGGTAACATAATCACCGGTCCAGATGTTGACAACAGTGCAAAGTGAAATATGAACAACTAATTACTCTCACAGTTACCATATAGGTATGGTTTTTCTCCTGTGTGAACCATTCCTTAATTATATTTTAAACATTTAACGTATTTGCTAAATCATGTATGGAGTTAAAGTGACTCCACTGCAGCCAGATAGTATGGGCTGGTCCCTACTGCATCGCAGTGGTGCGGGTTCAATTCCTCAAACCCGTACTTTACGTGGTTACTTTAAGGAGGTTTTTCCTCCACTTAAATAGTAGAGGTTCCATGTCTACGTTAAATTCGAACGGGTAGTTACCACCCGCCCGAAAATACAGGGTGTTTCAAAGCCAACCTACTATTCCTCCTAATTTGCTCAATTTTAACTTTAAATAAAAAGTGAGATAGCCATTCTGTTCGAAATTTAATTGCGCGTCTTTTGAGCTGAAGATATTTTTTCGAAATTTCAAAAAAAAAATCAAAACTTCTCAAACTTTCCAGAAAATTTAAAAAAATTTGAAATTTTATTTAGATTGAAATTTACTTTCAAAGAATTTGAAAAATTTTGTAACTCTTGCAAATATTTGAGAATTTTTGGAATTTCTAAAGCAATCAAAATTTTAGTTTCTATTTCATTTTCTGATATTTGTGTTTACATTTTAATTGACAGCGAGCGCTGTGAAGCGCGTAGCGCATTCCGACATAGCTCAAAAGACGCGCAATTAAATTTCGAATAAAATGGCTATCCCAATTTTTATTTACAGTTAAAATTGTGGAAATTAGGGCGAATAGTAGGTTGGCTTTGAAACACCCGGTGCCTTCTACGATGCCTTAGGGCAAATGTTAACTAATGTACGCACTTTTTAAAATGTGCTCTAAAACTACGTTTCTCTTTTGTGTGTATTTTTTCACGCCCAGACATAGAGGATGGTTAAAATCTATGTCCATTGTCCCAATTTTGGACAATGTTCAGACATGAGGATGATCTCTCATGTCTGAGTGGTTTAAACGAAGTGCATTGGGTTGAGTCTGAGGAGATCAGGCTGACGCTCAATATTTCTATTCAGCACTTGAATATCTTCCAGTACGGCATCCCTGTGATATCAATCAGTTGTTCAATTTAACTCAATTTAACACATTGCATTAGTTTACTAATAATAACTTGACAACTTTTCTACAAGGTAAGCTCATACTTTAAAAAAAATTGTATAATTTGAGTCACCACTTGTGAAATGGCAAACTTTTTTTTTCTGAACAGTATGAGCTTACTCATCAAGAAAATGTTGTTAAGTGGGTTTGAATTGACTTACGATGCTCCAGTTGTGAATATTTTGGCACGAGTTGCGGCCAAATGAGCGTAGTATGTTGGAGCCGGGTAGCTGACAGATCGATTGCATCGACAGTAGCAATAACACAAGTAGTAAGTCAGTACTTGAATCTCGTTGATATTAAATCCCGTGTCATCCCAAAGTATCTGGTAACGAGTTGGACGGCTCGTTCCCTATTTCAAATTAAATGATTAAATTAATTAGAGTTAATTAAATTTTTAATTAAGTTTTGTCGCTCACTTGTATTCCAATATGTGAGAGCAGGTAGAAGTCTGTGGAGTTTGGATTCACAATTTCTGTGTCGACGACGGTACCAGGTGGAGCATTTTGTGGCTAAAATTGAAAAATATAAAATTAATCAAATTAGTAAATGCATACTGGGTTCAAAATTTTGTGTCAAACTTTACCCAGGTTTTTGGTTTTGGACTGTTCGTGGAATTTGGGTATATTGACCCCCAGAAACACATGAAACCCCCAATACCCATAGGAAAACCTGGGTTTGACTGAGCTCACAAGAGAACCTTTCCAAGTGATCATCGATTCTTGACTATATTTTTTCTTGCAAGTTCATTCACTCATGCAAACACAGTATGTAACATATCTCAATTTTGTTGCAAAATGCTTTGGATGACCTCCAGAGGTCACAATGTCATGTACAGGAGGAGAATTCGAGAAACCCTTTCCGCAAAAGCCTCACTATTACCACACACACGAATGATGCCCTTTGTGGCAATGGTTTGTGAAATTCTAATCTATGTACATTACATCTTGACCTCTGGTGGTCACCCAGAGAATTTTGCGACAAAAGTAGGACACGGTATTTCACACACTGTGTTAGCATAACGGAATGAACTGGCAGAAAAATTTTCAGGTCGAAATTCGATGATCACTTTTAGAAAGGTACCCTTGTTAGTTTAGATTGTGATATTAAAATTGTGTGAATGTGACTCACTTTTCCTACACCGTCATTCGGATCTCTGGGGAAGAATCGAGTCTTGTGACGTTTTTGAACTGCTATGAATGTGATTTTAGGTTCGTAAGGAATTCCTTCGTCTCCCAATGCCAAATCCTTGACTGCTTTTCCCATTGCTTTATGATCATTTTGCAAATCCATGCAGCCTTTCCGAATCATCTTCATTTCGGTGTTCAACACCTGTAATCAACACACATGTACGTTTCGACAGCTGTTTAGATTAATCCATTAAGTATTCCAATATTTTCGAAGAATACGAAATCTTTCAAGCGGTCGCCAAATTGCAATATATCAGAATTGGCCAAATTGAGTCATTATTGGTGTCATTATTGATGGTTAATAATGTTAACCTTGGATTTGTGATACGCCACACCGTATAGCGTTAACTATACCTTGTTGCAAATTTTCTATACGATATGAAATGGTGCAATTGAATATATAAAGTATATTTAAGGAAGATTGTTTAAAAAATGGTAAAATCTATTTGATTTTTAATTAATTTTAATTTTTTGTTACCTCCTCAAATTGTGAGTCTCCAACTCCATCCCTGTAGAATATAATTTTCCTTGGACGATGTCCACTGGTCTCAATGAATTTGATCAACATTTTCTTTGTAATGACATCCAGTCCGGTGATGATCTCTGCTGCCCCTTGACCTGCGATTCTTTGAGCTTGACAGTGCATCATGTATGGCATCCCCGTACGATTAATACTTCCTGTCACTGCCGCTAAACTCGGAAGCTGTAGAATTTTTAAAAAATAAGAAATATTTCAAGGTACAAAATATTTAAAAAAAAGAATTAAATGGGGCGAGTTGACGCTTGACGCAAGTAGGATATCCTTGGATTCCTGTTACGCTATGCTGCATACAGTTAACCGTACTTTGCATATTTTGTTAGTTTTAAGAACTGTACCTTTGAATCCTTGATCGGATGAGTGACGTCAGCACCCATGATCATGACCGGGGCTTTCAAGAGGTCAATCTGTGTCAACATTCCGTCATCAATGTAAAGCAAGTTGTTCACTCCACCCAATTTCATATTCAGCTTCAAAAGGACATTCCCCAGCGTTGCTGGTTTAATATAAGACACATTCTTCCCTACAATGCATTGTGTCAAAACTCCACCCTATGTTTTAATTTAAAGAATTAGAAATACTCAGAAGATGAGAAGAGTAGGCTAACTTGTCACACTTTGGTAATCTAAGTGTGACTTTTCCACCCACCACTTAACCACGCGCACAAATAAGTCTCGAGACAAAGATAAACTGAACAATACCAAAGTGTGGAAAATTAGCCTAGCCTCAACTAAACATACAATCCTCTAAAATTCAATGGCATTTGAGTGAAACTAACCTCAGTGTACAATTCAGCGGATTTCTTGATGGCGGAATAGATTGGCGTATCCTTTCTGGGGGTGATAACAAGAAGAAAATGAAATTCATGTTGCCTGGCGTAATCAAAACTTCCGTCGAAGGCTCTAGAGTATGGTGCTCGCAGGTACAACTAAAAACAAACAAACAAAAATGTAAACATATAAGAATTAAAATTAAATGGTCGAACGTACTTCCTCATAGTTCTGCATCACTTCATCGAAAGTTCCCAAATTCAACCCACTAGCAAGGCCCATTTTTATTAACTCAGCCACAAAATCTCTGCAATTAGAAGAAAATGCCAATATTATAGAAGTAATCCTCCACGGATAAATTTAAATTAAATTAAGTTAAATTTTTTTTTAAAAATACATTGAGCATTAAAATTTAAATTAAGAATTAAAAAAAAAATTAAGTTGACCCAAAATTGACCAAATGAATGAGTTTAACTGTAGCTTACTCCACTTGTCTTCTGTCGCATGCTCTTCCGGCTATATTGAGCACACCCCAGCGGATTGGTTTTCCTGCATTGGCTGGTTGGATAAATTTAAGCCGCTCATCGTGCATGCTCCAGACACCGTCGCCTCCTGGTGTCAATCTCGCTTGTTGCTCTGCATTCTTCTACTCAAACAAAGGTATAAGTACTTAATTTGGTTCGAATGTCAACAACAATCCAAAATTGGAATTCTTCAGCGTAATAAAATGTAGAGATTGATGTGTGTGACATACTTGATAAATGAGAGTTGGTGGAGGAAGAATCCTTGCACCTTTCAAGACCATGAGTTGTCCAGCCACGGAGACACCAAATTGTTTCAACAGATCTTGTGAATCAAAAGCATTCAATTCAATAGAGTCAAGGATTTTCTCTAGACGCTCCGCGGGTGGTTTTGCAGTGACTTTGATCATGGCAGTCGTCTGAGCCTCATCCAGTTTGTGTCTAAAAACTTGTCCTTTCTTCACTGTGCAAAACTAGGCAGAAAATAAAATAAAATGTGTCAATTGTTAAAATTTAGCTACCAGGGTCGAAAATGCACATACACAGGGTGTCCCAGAGAAAGCGCACCATAGTTTGATTATATTTTGATGGAGTTACAAGAATTTCTGTTACCGTCAGATTGGAATTTTTTATAAATCCTAAGAATTTATTTTATGAACGTAAGCCACACACACTTAAGTTTATTAACTTAAACCGGAAATTAGTTTGATGGATGAGTTCCACTGTCCCAATGATTTTTATTTTGATGATTTGCGTTGATAAAATAAATTCTTAGAATTTATTAATAATTCCACCGTATAAATTCTTGTAACTACGCCAAAATATAATCAAACAATGGTGCGCTTTGTCTGGGACACCCTGTATATATATGTAAATATACATTTTTTTATAAATTTTACCTCGGCAGGAACATGTGACTTCCCTCCAAGCTTAAGAACCGGGCCATTCACATATTGTAAAGGCATTCTATTTTTCTTTTGAAAATATTCTTGGACGTCAGTGTTCCGTCCCTCAAACTCAAACTTGTGGTCCCTGGCAATAAGTCGACTGATTTCTGCCACTCTTCGACATAACGGTTGTCCAGTCGAACCCGGTACATAAGAGACCTTACAAGATTTCAAAAGTCCTTCCGCCTTCCTAAAATCCTCATCGCTCCATCGTCCAATATCCGTCGGATTTCCAATGATATCCGCCAGGACATCCAAGACATTCATTCCCAAAATGAATGCTGTATTTGCAACATCCACGGTCACAAATGGTTTCCATCCCATTGTGTAAGTCAATGAGAATCCACTCCAATTCTCCGCTCCACCACCCAACAAACATCCATGTCCATCTGGCATTGGGAAAAAACTTGCGCGCCCAACAGCGGTATGGGTCCTCAGGGCTGGTGTCTTCAAAGCGATGTTGTAAATTGTCTCAACTTTAGCAAATTGATCAGGAAGAGGATGTCCACGTTCTATCCATTCTTTTTTATTTTGAAGGCACGCTGCCAGCTCGTCAGTGATGAGGATCCTATCCACGGGCCTCACTGTCACTATATATCCATCGGGCGACCTCTCACCATCACCAAGCTGCGTTAATAGTATTGGGATACTAGGAAATATGAATATAATTCAAATTCATTCCGTTATAATTTTGTCATCTTAATTTATCTTCATCTTTTGTACGTATTTTGCTGGTTTTATAAAAAATAAATATTTTCGATTTTTAAAATATATTTGGTTCCCCAGACCCAGATCAGATTTTAGGGACCCCCGACCCGACCCCATACAAACATCTTGAGAACAAACACATGAATCTCTTTCACAAGTTTTTGGAGGAAATTTAAGGAAAGAGTTCTGCTTTTATCAAGTTTTTTTAACATAATTTGAAATTTCTGACGACTTTATGAATTTTTATAGCGATTTTAACCAATGTTAGTGGAGTCCCGTTAGATTAGGTTGGGTTGTTAACTAGAAATGAAAAGGATATTGCACAAAGGGCACGGCAAACAACCCCCTGTCAGAATTGGCTACGTTTTGGATGGATATGTTACGCCCTTGACCTGCTGAACAACTCTTGTGAAGGTCCCACTCCCAAAAGTCGCGCCATTTGGGTGCTGGAAATACACGCTGGACATGTGCTTAGCCGAATTCGCCCCGGGCGTGGTGCAGGGCGGCCAATTCTGACAGGGGGTTATTTGCCATGCTCTTTGTGCAGTATTCTTTGACGCAAAGATTTGTTTAAATTGAGGGGCCATAAGAGTGGGCGTGGCAAAATTATATATATATATATGTATATGTATATTGGTTACCTTAAAACTCCTGTATCTCGAGGTATACATCTGATAGGATGAGTTGTGTACATGGAACTCATCCCATCCAATGCAACTTTTGTAGGATTTTGATAATTTCTTTCAGCGTATAAGCTTGCTTCTTGTTCTTCGATTATGAGAACAGCTCGAAGGACCAATTGCCGCTTAAGGTTAGGTCCCGGCGGATCCTTACCTCCACCGTCACCACCATCTGGCGGTTGTGGGGGTTTGCTTTTCTTAACGTCCTTGTCTTTTGATTTACGTTCTTTCTTCCTGGCTTTACTCTCGTCGTCCAGATCAACGTCCACATCGTATTGAAAAAATCCTTCTATCCCACGAGCTCTTAGATTAATTGGTGCTCCCAAATGGTTGAGAATTAAATCGATGGTTTTCCAGGTGATAGTCCCAACTCCTTTGCTTGGCGGTGGAGTGAACCTCTCCATTGTCCATCCCATCGGTGCTGATTGAAGTGTGTCTTGGGTCACATCTTTGGGCAGCAAATCAGTCGAGAGTTCAACTCTTGATACGTTTCCACGTTGTCCACCTCGAAAACCGCCTCCTCCTCTTCCGCGGTCACCCCCGCCTCCTCCTCTTCCGCGGTCACCCCCGCCTCCTCGACCGCCACCGCGATCATAACCACCTCCTCGACCTCCTCCTCGATCACCTCCGCCTCCTCGATAACCGCCTCCTCCGCGATCACCTCCGCCTCCTCGATAACCGCCTCCTCCGCGATCACCTCCGCCTCCTCGATAGCCGCCTCCTCCGCGATCACCTCCGCCTCCTCGATAACCTCCTCGTCCCCCTGTGAATAATTATATTGTATTGAACTTTAATTTTCTTGTTTCGCATTTCTTTCTCTTCCAATCTCAAGGTTCACAAAGTTATTGTAATATCTGTGAGACGAGATATTCGCCTCCCTTCATCTCGTTCCCCCACGCCATCCTCGGAGGACTCGCAACTCATGCCTTTC
>JAQGCA010003607.1:0-11517 GCA_034698945.1 Protaphorura quadriocellata
AGTTACTTTCACGACTTTGAAAAGTAATTGTAATTTGTATTTAATTACATTTTCAAAGTAATTGACCCAAGTCTGATTACATAGAATTATCTGAATTTTCCTAACAATAAACAAAAACGAAATGGTCAAAATTATTATTCTTACGTTATTTCTAACATTATTTAATGCTTACAAATTATACCTTCATGGCAATCTCCCACCTCAAATGACCTGAGTGATTGACAGTGTCTTTCACAAGGGTCAGTTAGGGATCCAAGTGTCGTAATCGTGCGCGTCTAGAGCGCACTCTAACATACATTTGCACGTCCATGAGTTCCATTAACCTAAGCCACAGTCACTCTGGCTGTTGCTAAGCCCGAAAAACTCATGCATATGCATTCTCCGAATCAAATACTGTTAAATATGAAATTTAATATGAAACCGCAACCCAACAAACATTTAAAATTTATAAAGTGCGAACAGTAAAGATGCGAAAGGCGACCTCACAAAGAAAAATGAAGACAAAGATAATAGTCAGCGACTAACCGTCAAAATCTGTATTGGACAGATAAAAGACAGTAAGTGACTGTCCAAACGAGTTGTGAGTTAGAGGCAAACATCTACTGAACGCCAGAAGGTCATAAAACAAGTACATTCAAAGCGAATTTGGAGAAAACGTTTTATATTTGACTCATAGTCCATGACCGAATGTCACAAGTTAGTTTTTGACAATGTCCAAAATATCCTTCAGGTAATCCGACCAGACGTTTGAGGTTTAAACATGTTCGATGCAGCCCATGTGGATATTCAGTCCGAGTGGACTCGGACCGGCCTGAGTGTACTCAGCCTAGCCCCGTTTCAACAGGACTAGCCCAGGTGGGTCCGGTCTAGCCCAAATGCACTCGGGCGCATCTAGATGGGTTGATCATATGCATATTTTTTCTCTGACCTTATCGGTTTCATAAGGAATTTGAACAGGGCTCCTGACTTAGAAGTAATTTTGAAATGTTACACGCTTCCATAATTTGGTGATACGATATGTAGTGTAACATTAGGCAGGTTCAGATCTTACCGAAAATTCAATTTCGATTTGAGTTTTGTTTAGATTTGACAAAATTCAAACACCGGATTTCCTCTCAAAATGAAACTTTGTAAGGAGTTTCCTTTTGGATGGCGGTTTAAAGCGAAAGTAGCTTCGGTTTCGGTTTCGGTTTCGGTTAGGTGACCGCCATAGAAAATTCTTTTGGCCGCTTTAAACGGTTTGTTTGACCATCGTAGACAGGTCGAGTGGGGCGTTACAGAAAGGTTGTATGGTCACAATGGACAAGTCGGGTGATCGTTATATACAGTTTGCTTTACGGTCATAGACATATTGGATGGTTGTTATAGACAGATTTTTTACAGATTGAAGTGGGAAGCGGGAAGTAAAAACTTCCAGAAATCCGAACTATAATTCTCAAAGCGAAAGTACATTCGCTTCCGTTTCATCGGAAGCGAAAGTGGAAGTGAAAGTGAATCATTAAAAGGGGAGCGTTCTTTCGTACACTTATCTCAACCACTCTCTATAACACTGAACCACTGATCCACTCCTTCCAACTAACTATATCCTCTCAACCCGCATGCACCCCCTCAACCACTCGGTATAACCCCTCAGCCACTCTCTATACCTTTCGAACCAATCTCCACACAATGAAAATATCGCGACGTCAGTGTGTCAACCACTCCGTTAATACATTTTCCACGCGCTCACTATCCAGTCACGACTGTTTATTCTCATCTACTTTCGCATCTCTTCTGCGTAGAGTGTATTGTTTGTAATGGAGCGGGAGAGAGAGAGAGAGAGAGATTATTATTCTTATGTCGCTGACCCCATAAAGTATACACGATAGGAGTAAGGCAGTGCATGGTGGTAGGTGCTCACCACCCAACAAATTCTCCACTCAACAAAACGCTATCGTTGGACAAAAAAAAACCAACAAATAGGATTTCCCTAAAATCTGGCTGGTTGCCGACGCTGGTTGGTAGTCCGTCCAACCCGAAGGGTTCCGCATCAATCATGGGCCCACCCCTTAGTATATTATCTAAGTTTTGAAACGAGCGCGAAGCCAGAGCTTGTTTGGTAGTATATGGGGCGCCCGTTTTGGTTCGCGTGTGTATGGTTGCCGTGTGTTACACCATGGAAATAACACAAATGCGTGGAGATTGCAAAAATATCAACAAAACATAATCTGTTGTTATGGAACTTTTGTAAACTTTGACCCATCAATTGGGATCATTAACGGCTTTAGCGGCCTTAGTCCATATTTTCCCCATGATCTCGTAGGCCATTAGCTTCCCAACAAGCCATGGCTTGTCAAAATCGGTGAAGCGGGGCTATAAGCGTCTTGTTCTGAAAATTATAATGTAGGGAGGTTGGGTCGATATGTCGAGTTAAGTCCATCTTAGCTGGACAATGCCAAAGCATGGTATTAGATTTTGTAGGTATGACAGCCTTAACATGATTAAACATTGTAAATTGACATTAGACATACAAATACTATTGTAACGTGTGTGAGAAGTTCACGATCTGAAAATTTTTACCTCTGAATGTGTAATGATGGTCAGGTAATGATATAATAATTAGCGTTTGTTGCACCTTACTTCTCCAGATTAAAATAGAGATAATTGCACCTGACTTTCAGTATTTTCTTCACTTCATTGTCAGTCGAGTTGAGTCGTGGTCCTTCAGTCAGTGTAATGAGGATTGTTCAGTGTATAAAGAAGTAAATATATAATTGTACATCATGATACTGAGAATTTACGTTGGTCTTATTCCGCCCCAATTATACACTGGCAACCTTCTCTTCGTCTCAAATCACCAACACAACCACAGCTAAAGAAAACATACTAGTCAACAGCTAGGTTTCAAACTGACACAGATAGGTTCATTCCTATTACGATCCTTGATACAAATTTTGCTTATGAATATTTTTTTTGCTCAGTATACTGTTTGTGCAGCGTAGTAACCAAGGAGGATTTATATACATATAATATAGTGGTCTTTGGTCTCTTAGGAGTACTCGATAAATGTTTACAAAAAAAATAACAACTTTTTTGTTCAGTCTGCGGAAAATGTATTACTGAGTCCCATAAGGTTGGCAATTTTGCCCCAAGGTCAAATCTCTATGCATGGGAAATCAATCCTGAGTTAAAACGCCCTAGTAACCGCATGGTTTAGAAAAAGTAAAAAACTCAATTTTGTTTTTGAGAGGTCAGATTGAGCAATCTGTATGACCGAAGACAATCAGTCAGTCAGTCAGTCAGTCAGTCAGTGTATCCTCCGTGGTAGCAACCATACGTATAGGTAGTTTCCAAGAATCAACAGCATTCATTACCGTTTCCATTGAAACATTAATCGATTCGAGTTTCAAAAGTTTCCGAACGCCATCTAGTGTCAACGCTCGAATACGCTTCATGTTCTGTTTCAGGAAACCGAATCCGTAAAAGTCCATGGAACTTGTGTCAGGGCGTTGGACAGGCATATTGCCATTGGGAGTGATAGTCATTCCTAATTATGACCTCAAGTCTCCTGCACAGAGGGTGGTTTTCCGGGATGTGCACGACGAACCCGCGCCGTGGTGAAAAAAAAATAACTTCGTAGGTCTCTGATGTATATAATTTTCCGAGTTATTTGTTACATTTAGGGGTACCTTGATTAGAGGTATGACTCAACGTCCCATCATAGCACCGACAATCATGAATCGTCCGACAAACTTCATTTTTTGGCTTGTTTTATTACAGGACGTCGATGAGGTTTATGCTCCACAGCGGGGGGTTGGAGCCCGAATTTTTTGTGACTTTGACGAAATCCGACAGGGATGAGTATGTTAGTCGCTGTGCTGTGAGATACCGTAATTCCATCCATTCTCATCTCCTTCACAACTGGATTCTTGAAACACAGACGTCGGAATGTTCCGGAATTGTCAAATCCACTCAAAACTCCAATTTCTTCGGTATGCTAAAAATATTTGAAATTTCTTTCTTGGACTGTTATATTCGAGAAGTTCGAATGCCAAATTTCAAATTTTTAGCATGATCGATCGAGTAAGAGCAGGCGCGTGCGATTGATGTGTGGAAATAAAATGTGAATCGCTGTTGTACCACTAATCAGTTCCGTCATTTATTACGCTCCAACGATTAGGTTCAATTTAAAATTTGGATTATGTAATTTATTATCATTTCACATTGTTTTGAATTCTGTCGTGTCTATAGTTTAACTGGAATTTTGATAGAATTTGGTACTTTTTAATTTGGAAGAATAGTTTAATTGGAGTTGAATTGATTCGGGTCTGGTTCAGTCAAACCGCCCCTTGGCCGCCATAATGCAGGCTAGTTTTTTTCGGCTAATATAATTTAGCATCAGTTGAATATTGTCATCCACAATATTTGGTTCCGGATCATTTGGATCATCGGGATAGTTGGTGATGAATTGCAGTACACGCAGAGATTTTGACAGGCTTTCAGCATTTGCCTCAATGTCATTCCTCAGTTTCTAGATTCTTTTTAATTGTTTTGTCCATCCAGACATTACAGTTGGACTCCGCGGGGATGGAGACTCGTGTTGGTCTACAAAGTCCTGGGCAATATAAATATAAAAATTAATTTGTTTATTTATAAAATACAAGTAATAAGAATTATATACCATCATAGTCGGATCAAGGCCTTCTGTGTCCAAATTCTTTTGCCTTTTTGGATCAGTACCAAATTTTGTGGCTATCCCAGGTGAATCTCCAGCCCTTTTAGAATTTCCCTGAGCCATTGACAGTTGTGGTGATTCTATATCAGGTTCAATATCAACTTCCGCAATTGTCTAGAAAAAAAAAGAGTTAATTATAGTGTATTCCATGATGGGAATTGTGAGAAACACAACTAACCGGTTGTAGAACACTTGAGGACAATTGATTTCTATCGTCATCGTCTGCTTCCCAAGGTAGTCGACCAGGTTCCAATTTTTTCTCTACACGCAGTGATCTTGGGCGATGTATAGTTTTATGGCTTAACGAGTAAAGACAAATTGAAACTGATGTACGTTTGAGGTATATACGGGGTCCACCTATCTTGGTCAAGGCCGTAAAGTCGTTGTCATTTATATAAACCCAAAATTTGTTATTCAGTTTTACTTCACCTGTAGAGAATTACATATTACATTTATTATTAGAACAAGGAACTACTAAGGGAAACGAAATAAACTCCAATTCCACAACTTACAAGTGACATGATTGATACGTAATTGTTTGAGGTCATATCCAATTGATTCCAAATTATACATAACGTCATCTTTTTTGTTTTTATCGTTATTCCAGACTGGGATTCGCAAGTTTAGGTCAACATTAGTTTTCTTCACACTGTATAAATGTCATAAGGAAGTGATGTAAGAAGCATAAAGCAAACTATATCTCATATTCAAAATTACTCACCCATTATTAATACTATTGACACGGATGTTGAGAATAGATGGGACCTTTATGAAATAAGCGTCAGTTGTTTTTGATACTGGGATCCATGTTTGGTAACATTCAGGACATCTAGTTCCGAGTGCTCCTTTCAACAAAATTCCAAGACTTGTTTCTTCAATCCGTTCATGAATGAATGAATTTTTTCTGAACTCATATCTGGCTCCTTATAATGAGAACATGTTTTCGTCCAGCAACCATAACCAACTAATTTTATTTTATAGGAGAAGAGAGATGTCATGGGTCCGTCTTCACTTTTCAGTGGCTTTTTTTTGACTGGCCAATCCAGACAATTTAGTATTGTGACGCATGGTCCCATCATACTTCTATCGTTGTATTTAAACAATTTCATCAGTTGTTGTAATTTTGATTCATCTCTGCAAAATAGTTTATAACTTAGAATTAAATCTATACACATTGACATGAATGTGTACAAAAACTAACCTGTACTGATCCTT
Source organism: Protaphorura quadriocellata (assembly GCA_034698945.1). Taxonomy (NCBI): domain Eukaryota; kingdom Metazoa; phylum Arthropoda; class Collembola; order Poduromorpha; family Onychiuridae; genus Protaphorura; species Protaphorura quadriocellata. Next base: position 5,930 of record JAQGCA010003607.1, read on the forward strand.
GATAATACTGCTGAATTCATTTATGGCCCGTAGATATTTTGAATCCTTGCACTTATGCTTGAGTGCGTAAACAAATGAAGGCAGTCGTAAATACATTTGCATGTATATGTCCATCAAGCAACTAGTCCCCAAATTATTTATCCGTGTCAGAGGCATAAGCGGCAATCGAATTTCATAAATATTCACGACTATGTATAAAGCTTCAATTGCACGAACTGGTCCTATTATGAAATGCAGATCTTGGACTTCCTTCTTTTTGAATAGAGTTACTTGCCTCATCTGTGTTTGACCTATTGATTCATAATGTAATTAGGATGTACGTTATCCAGTACTCGGATTTGTCATACAAAAGCGAACGAAGAGAAGCTTGCAATCTCTTTATTTTTAAGACATTAATTTTGGAAACGTAATTTTTTTCCCTCAAAACGAAGAGAATAGCTTCGCTGAAATCCGCTCTCTTCATAAATTAATTCTATTCATAAAGTATGCACATGTTATGTACCTTTCTTTTTGGCAAATTCTTCTGGACTGAGTGGTGCCTCCCATTTAATTCCGATACATTTGTAAACTTTGAACGTTTCTTTACGACATGGCCAAAGGAGTGGGAGTGAGTCATTGGGAGGAAGTTCTAAATACTTTTCCACGGTGAATGACTTAATACTTGATGAAAAAAAATAAAAGTCAATCTTAGGCTCATCATTAATTTTATAAAATACGTTAAAGGTATATTGACCTTGACGTTTCCGTTTCTTACCCAGCATTATTTCCAGATTCATGGGGTGGAGAAATGCGGACGTTGAAAAGTTCAGGAATTTTTGAGAATGCATTAGCTTTCGTTGTATCTCTTTCATTTGCACATGAAGCACATTCAATACCCAACGACGACAATACGGCCTCCGCATTGACTAATGCTTGAAGACACCGGACGACACTCCCTCCAGTCTTTGCCGTATCTGCTAGGTTGAGGATGATGTTAGCAAATTTTCCGTGTCACTCATTTCTAGCCACGTTGTCGATGTCGGTGTAAAAATTGTGGGTATCACAATCCCAACAAAGACTTGCTTGTATCGTCACTATATATCTGGATTCCCAAATCACACGCCAAATATCTTCACTTGTTGACTCTTCTGGTAACCATTGTTTCAGAATGGTAGAATACTCTAAACTGAATTCATTCAATTCAATTGGGTGATGTTCAGCAAATCATTGATACTCTCTCTTTCTATACAAATTAATTTATCTGTCGTTATACAAAGATTTTATTAATCATACATCATAATCATCATAATGCCAACATTGTGATGGCAATGTGATTCCGTGCATTGTCCATTTCGGTAATATTAACCTCTTTCGTGTTTTGTAAAAATCAAATAGGGCAATGATGGTGAGCCTCGATGCATTTTGAATCCCATACCTCATCTTACGGAGTAGGTGCTTGTCTTGACGCAAAGTTTGCTCACCATCCTTCCCAATTGGACTCAAATATTCTTCGACTCGCCCATCATTTCCCATCCCAACGGATTTATTTATGATTTCGTCCCCTTTCTTAACATCCCTTGTACATACAATGTACACGCTCAAGTCGGGTATATCCTCATCATTTCCAACCGTAGTCTAGAAAACCAAACATTGAATGAATTAATTTATTATGTGATAGAAAAGTTACATAGTGAGTACCTCATGGGAAGGCAAAAGTTTAACGTTCCCTCCGTCGGAAATTTTGAGTAGTGTTGATGTATTACCATGATCGTATGCGTCAATAAAATGAGATCCCGATGAATTTGATTTGGTAAGAAATGTCACTCTTCCTTTATCGACGTCACGAGGATAACGATCCTTCTTTGCCTTTTCATCGATCACTTCCCCCAAAAAGACACCAACCTTTTCACCTCTTTAGACAAAAAAGAACCGAATGTATATACATGACATGATGTATTGAATCATGACTCATCCCACTTACAATTTCATGTTCTTCAAAAAAACGATTTTTAAGGATTTGTCATTTGGATCCAATTCAAATGTAATACTCTCATTGAAGGGAAAGTCAAGGTTGTACGCATTGCGGCGAATGAACTGAGAGAACGGAGAGACATTCCTTACGACTGCCGTCCATTCATTAAAATAAAAACGTTTGATTTTGTCTACAATTTCCATGTCGGTGAAATCATACCAAGCACCGGAAAAATGAAGTCTTAATTTTGGATTAGATAGCATTTCTAACATTTTTGAACCTAGCTCTACAAAAACTGGGAATAATAAAAGGAAAGTCTTTTTCATTTCGGCCCATTCAGTTTCTGGTATATTTTGACGGAATGATCCCCATCCATCATCTGGGTGGTCATTGTCATCGTCTTGAATTAATTTTACCAATTCCTTGTAATAGTTGACAACCGAATTGTACCATTCTTCAAATCTCTCCTTTTCAACAAACGGAGTCAAGAATATGAGTTGCATTTCTTGCATTATCCGTTCCAGTGAGACCATAAGGATTTCATCAAACAAATGATACTTTCCACACTCAAATGTTGTAATGTCCCCGTCCTCTTGGTCACATCTATATTATGTATAAAATACATTGATTTCCATGATTGTTTATTGTACAGAGTATATTGTAGGCAGACAATGATATATACCTAACGTGCTGGTCCAAATTGTGAGTTCTCAAATAATTACACAAAAAAATAATCGAGTCTTGTGAAAAGTAAATAGCGTACATCCATCCGCCTCCCAAAATGAGTGTCTCTCCTTGACTCAAAATGACCTCATACATCTTTGTCCCATCGTCCTTCGAATACAAAATGTATAACATGACGTTTTTTGTAAATATACAACTTTGTTATTAATTTTACTACTCACAAAAATTGGAAATGTAGATGCAGACTTGGAACCCTTCACCCAATCCGTGTAAGCTTTTCGACTATCCTCGGTCGGACGGACAAGCCATAATCTTAATTTACCCTAAATATAAAAGCGTTCATAAATATGTCACTACAATTGAATACATTGAAATTTAAATGTACTATTTGTACGTACGTAATGACATTTTAAAATTAATCCAGCCCCACCAATGTCACGGCTAAAATTTATAAAACTGCCGTTTGCTCCAATCAAAATAGCACAAAGTTCCGCACAATACTCATCGTACACTGAGCCTGGTGTGTATGGATTTGGATTGAGAGAAATTCTCCGGATCCAATACCCAGCGTCACAGTACTCGAGTCTAATTTATATAAATAAATGGTGCGTACATTTTCAGCTGACAAAGGCATGATTAAATTCATATTTACTCACCCAAATTTTTCACCCAAAACCAATTTTTGGAATAAAAGGGTTTGTGTTCTCCTTGCTCCAACCGTTTTAAAAAACGATTCCATGGCTTCAATTCTGAATGCTTGCAAAATTGGATTTCCTACGTATTCTGGATTATCCGTCATCACTTGGTACTCGTATTCTGCCTGATCCGAAAACAACGAACGTAGTACATTTAAGGCGGTTGGGGTCGAATTTTGGAATGAGGTACCCGCGTCACGAGAATCATTCTGCACGACACTAGCTTTATCCCAAAATGGGTCACTATACAAGAAATTGCTGGGATCAAAAAAATTAGTCACTTCTATGTCGTCATCAGGATACCTGCAAGTTTGAGAAACAAATAATTTTTAATACTACTTCTACGTACTAATACTTATTACTCCCTGACTCACCCTTGTTCGGTGGGGATAAACCACTTTTCAAGTTTATTACCAACCCTTTCCGCAATTTTATATGATTTTTTGTTAAGGAGCGGCATACTTATAATTCTGCGGAATGTAGATATGTATAACGCGGTCAAAATATATTTGTTGTGATTGTTGAGAGAGAGATTATACTTTGATGACTGTCTCGGTTCCCGTTTCACGATTGAATGGTTTTTATTTATGATGGATCGTTAGTCGAATCTGCTATCATTAAGTTCAAACAAACAAATTACCCGTTTCTATAGAATTGGAAATTATAATCTAGCTTTGATTAATTCATTGCATTCCTTTCACTGTAGGAAATCTTGCTATATCTAAAATGAAATATATAAATGGCATGGCCCTCAACACCTCCATCATAAAAACAAAGAAACAACTCTGGAATCTGAACAAAAACTCGCAAAGTAAGGAATTCAGATATAGCCTTGTCTGGAAAAACATGATACACAAAAGGCGTTGGACAGGATTGATGGTGAATCCCAATTCTAGTGACTAGTTACTTTGGTCATTTTGTAGTGTAGTCTACATGTCAAGTTCGTGGTAAATGGTATGAATGATTCAAATTAAAAACGAACGGTAAAGGTTTGACAAGTATCAATAGCTTAATTGGGGCGTCTCTCCTGGAGCACCTTACTCAGGAAATTTGATATTTGGTGGAACCTGTTGACATTTATATCTAGTGGAGGATATTCGGGTTTGTAAACATAGGGAGAAGGCGGGTTCATTTGTTGTGATATCCAGAATATTGCTCTAGGATATGGTATAAGCTTTCTACGTTCCCACAGAATCTGCATGGGGTGTCACTTATGGCCCTTAGCTGGTACCATTTGCTTTTGTTGAAAATTGTTGGGTAGCCCAGCCTAATCTGCGCGATACATGCTGCAATGTGTGGAGCGAATTTGTTCAAGAGGTAAGATTCCGTTTCAACTTCTACTAGCTTCAGGTTAACATGGTGTGGCGTTGTTTTGGAATCCCTAGCGGACCTTAGATCAGTCATTCTTAGATATGACTTCATCTTTGCTAACCCTTTTCAAGGTTAAGGATATTCAGGGACGACTCGAGGTGCCATGCAAGGGTGTCTCTCAGACACGGGCTTTTGCGTTCAAGATCCTCTGCCAAAAACCGTATAGTGGACTTGAAGATTTTTATTTTTCTATGTGGTTTTCCCGTCTCCAAGCGGACAAAATAGCGGATCAGACTCAACATGGTTAAGATTTCGAGAGCAGGATAATTAATAACAATAGGATTAATATAAGAATAATATAATATAATATAATATATATATATAATATATATAATATAATAAGATAATATAATAAGGATAAATTAATGTCAGTTCAAAATTACTCAATGTATATACAAACAATTTTGTAAATTTTATAAATACTGCCTGACCAATTATTCAAATCAATTAGCATTACAATTTATATTCAATTAATATAATGTCACAGATTCACCTGCACAACAGCTATATGCAGAAATCACCTTAACTAGGATTTATGTCATCCCGTCCCTGGCTGCCACAAAAGGGCGACCGTAATATGATAAATATAAAATATTTAAATTGACGAATAAAGTAAATATATTTTAGATACATAAATAGTATACCTGCTACTAGTTGGCGATAAAAAAAGCAAACATTTACCCTCTGGGAATCGAACCCAGACCTACCGAGTAACAGACGGGGATATTTACCACTATACCATATTCAAAACACAAATTCACTAGCATATATAACAAGACAGAACTTACGTCTGAAACTTTAATTAATCAGAACTTGAATTACTTCTTGATATGATCATTATTACATTTTGAATACATACGTAAATTAATTAATTAATAATTTGTTAG
>JAQGCA010003608.1:0-11517 GCA_034698945.1 Protaphorura quadriocellata
TTGCACTTAACTGTGTACGTAAGTCGGGTCTCAAACTCGATTTTTATTTAGCTTTTCACCACCGTCGGTTACCTTGTGGTTCAAATTTCCCGCGCTCTAGATACAAAAATGAAAGACTGGGGCTAGTTGGGGTGTCCTCTGACTTTTGCACTTCACTGTATTTTCTTTATTATATCTTTATATTATATCTTTATCAGTAATATAAAAGTTCATGCGGACATTCCCAGTTCGGATTGCAATTTAGTCATATATGTTCGTGAATAAATTTTGTAGAAATCTTCTCACATTCGATTATTTATTCCTTGCAAAGTTATTACTGTAATATCTAGTGATAGAGTTAGATTCGGTTAGGGTTTGGCTGTGGCCGGCTAAGCTCAATCCCGCCGAATTTAGACTCTAACATTTTGTCGGTTTTCTCTGTAGTCGAATAAACGTGAGCACGGAACAAGTTTGGAGACTTTTGTTTGCTTTTAATCATTCAATTCAAATAGGTTGTTGTGTACATGTAAATGGGTTTAGATTTCCACGATGTGTTATTACTTAATCTAACTGGTTGGGTTAGAGAGAGAGTGAGTGGTTGGAGACGGCATTATATGGTGAGGCCAGCCGTCTCCCTTCTCCTTGGTTCAACCATACCCTCAACTCTTTCCTCACTGCCTAACTTAATTCTCTAGGTCAGGGCTTAAATAGAGAGAGTTTGGCCGTGAATTTATTTGCGGGCCTGGAAATCCTTGAGCCCAGGAAATTCACATCCTGGCTGAGAAAACCTTACACTTATATTTAGATTACAATACTATTAATCATTAGGGAAGGTATCGGCAGTCACATGAATATTAATATTCGTGGGGCTGACAAACCTCCCAGTTAAACAAAAAGAATTGGACTTAACCTATGTAATTAATAGTATTTCTTAAATAACAAAAGTACAAGAAATATACAACAAATAATATGATAATAGTATTAATTAAAGTATATTGTGAATAAAACATAACTGAATGAAGGTAGTAATGAATAGTGAATCACTGCAATACTTCTCAATTACTGACAAACATCTAGATGTGTTCATACTGTGGTGAACTGCGTTGGTGTAGATGATAGAATTATTCGGTACAGAAACTGTGTGGTACTCCACATGAGAATCCTAAGAGTAAAACTGGACTCTGGTTATGGTTCAAGGGATGCTCTTGGATGTTTCCTCGTTCTCTGGGAGAGAAAATGTTGAAAGGTGGTGCATTAAAAATTCATTTAAATGCTACAAGCAAAATACACAAATTTTTGTTTGACTGGCCTGTATTTTTGACCAATTGATCGGTCTGTTGAGCGTCCTAGCGAGAATCACGGGGAGTTGAACCCAAAGCGGTGTGATCCAATGCCATACAAACGCAACAGATTTATTAGTTGCGTACGAAGTGAAGGTTGACCATGTGGAGAGAGAACGGAAAGACAAATAGGCTGAGCAAACTTTCCTTGTAAACAGTTTGTGAAGGACAAGTACCATCGTGTTTATCCGTATGAGTGATACTCCTTTGAAAATGTAACTGTTACTAGTGATTCATTGGACGGTACGGATGTTGATGTCATTGCACGTAAAACAGATGAAACAGACGTAGAACAGATTATTTTACAGTAAGTTAATATGATCTACGTTTACTTAACTGAGTTAAAAGTAATAATTGTAAACAATGAAATTGAATTGGTTTTAAAGTGTAAAGTTTCTTAATCATTCATTCATTTTCACAGTTTATGTCTGGGAAAAGGTTAAAATATCATTTTTAGAGTCACAAAAATGATACATGTGGGGCATCGTTATAGTTAAAATTAATCTCTGGAAAGAAAGTAATTTAGTTTGCCAGGAAAACAAAATTAGATAATACCGAACTGAAGTGAACTTGTATCATTATTTTCCAATAGAACAGTTACTTGTAGAATAATCATATGTAGAACTGTAGCCACTTGTAGAACAATGATGTTCACAAAATTGCAAATGTGATGGAAGTTGAAGACAAGTGCTCCTATGAGAGTCACTAAAAAGTTTAACTGTCTTTTTGATATCCGTAAGTTCAAGATAAAGTTCTTGATTACAAGTGCAACCGTTTTTGAAGAGTTATCAACATAATTTTCAACTCTTGTAGTTGCTTTGTTTGTTCGGCTTCAAAAGGTATTGTAAGAACCTGCACTTAATTTTGAAATTGATTTACAGACCACTTTACCATTTCAGCGTAGGCGGTCAAGTTATTAGCTGAAGTCGACATTCTATTCACAAGAGGTGGTGAAACAGAACTAAAATATATAAATATATATAAAAATATCTATTAAATAGCTGAAAAAATGAACTTGAAAGATTAATTAAACCTTATGTAATAATGAATGACGTGTGCATATAAGAGGGAGGTAAAAATTGCACGCGTGTATGAATTGAGGTCAATGAGAAACGAAAGGGACTGTTAAAACATCCTACATTACAACTAAAGTGAAGGTAAGAATGCGTAAGATGTTTTAGTCTCAATTCCTACGCAGTGTGCGTAAAACATATTTCATTGGTTGAAACATAGTAAACGGTGATAATGAATCTGGCAGAGTATTTAGAAAACAGAATATTTGTTCGCATTGAAAACTGGGAGAGTGATGAATTAAATTCGGGGAAATAATTATTCCACCACCTGCCAAGGCTCCTACTTAAGCGGATATGGAAACCTTTGGAGTTGTCGGGAAAGTGGTTAATCGCCCTGACGTAGGACGAAATATAGTAAATATTGGTAAGTTGAGTACCGATATTAAAATAGGTTGTATAAATCCAACAGCTATTGGAAAGTGTATTGGAACGTGTCAGTGACGAACATATAGAAATATGGGATCATCAAGACCAATTTCTATTTGGTTGGGATAAAGTGATCTGGTCGGTTCGTAACAGTCGGAATAAAAAATTGGCGCTTCTTAAGGAAGATAGCGGTGATCTGGACATGATGGAGATTTGGGGAATGTAAATATCGTTAAAGGATCCTGAATGGATGAGTGGTCAAGACGATTGCGGATGGAAGCATTTCACTTGTGAAGAAATACCGAGCACTGTTGGGGAACTGTTCTGTCGACATGGCTTAAAAATTACCGAAATCAGTTTGTTGCAATTAAAAATCCCTATGGGGAGTTTAACATCGAAAAGTTATACCAATACCTGGTTGCGGAGTTATGGAGATATTTGGTACAAATGCCGAATATTAGAATTGTAAGAATAGTTTAGTGGAGTGTTTAGACTCATCAATTCAAATCGGCAGAGATTTTTCGATCGTCATGGCAGTATTGACTATGAAAAGCAACTTTTCTACGTTCGTGGAATAAAGTATTCGTTCGATTTATATTTTTTAATATAAAATTGAGCACATTAATCGTTTTTGGCTCATCTCTCTTACCAAGTTAAGTCCAAAATAAATGGAACCTTCCGTAACAAAGAAATAGATAAACGGTGTATGTAAGTATTTCCATTAAACCCATATTTAATATTATCTACATACAATATTTTTTCACCACACAAAACGCAAATAATGTAGAGAGTACACACATATTTTGCAGATCCGGTCTATGTCCTTTCCATAACAGGTAGTAACAGATTTCAATCCAAAACGTTTTTGTTAATATACCATATTTAACAGGTTACAATATAACTGCCAAATTTTAGTATGGATTTAGTCCATGGCATTAGTTTCCTCAGGATCATTTCTCACAACACTTTCAAGAACATCACTTATTCCTTTATTCCTACCTCAATAAGGATCACAACCTCTTATATGGCGATGTCGATTCAAATAATTCCATGGGTCGTGACACCAGGGACAAAACTTATTCGCCATACCTTTATCATGAGCGTCCAAAGATTTTTTCGTTTTATAACGCTGTTGACAACATACACAAGTATTAAATTAGAGTAGTTTTTAATTTCTGCATAATTAGATGCAGGAAACGAGCTTTTGTCCACTTTGAGATCTTCAAATCCGTCAGACTCTACGTTCTTAAAGGCCTTCGGTTCATATTTTGACATAAAAGTTTTCGCAAACACATCCTTCTCAAGGTAAGGTGGATGACCCACCTTTTTCACCACCTTCAAGGTCACAGGATCTATTTCGTCCCTAGTAAATACAAAGTACAATATAATAATAATCCAAAGTAGTCCGGCATTGGTTCATATTCTTTATATTGACTATGAAGTGTGTCTTTTCTTACCAACAAATGCAATCAATTCTATGAAGAAAACGTGAAAGCCATAGACTATCCCCAAAATTTGTGCTCGAAGTTAAATTAAATCCCTGATTGTATCCTATTGGAATAATTTAATTAGTGTGAATATTGGCAAATAATCGTTCAAGTCCACCGTGATGAGCAGCAGGAAAAGTAATTATAAAGTCTCCTTTGTTTTGATCAGTTCTATACATTTGACACCCGTGTTCAATCATGTAGTTAGGAGTTGCCAAAATTCCCTTATGGTGAACAAAACCGGGACATTCACGTTGAAGATCTGGCAACACTCTTTCCAAAATGTCTATTTACGCATGGTAATCATCACTAGAACATGAATACCAAGTTTTTGTTTTCCCGTATGCTAGATGAGCAATAGAACTCAATTCCATATTTTCTGTATGCCCTAAGATGAATACAATAGTAAAATCAGGTACATTTTCTCTCTAACTTTGCTGATAAATAAAAATCTTTCTGTCTATTAACCAGCAAAAGGTGAGCCTGGAGCAGCCGAATATATCGTTGAATTAAGAATTCCAGCCCATTTGTACTCCTTTTTAGGTAACATATTCAGGATCTCATTAATTGGATCCCATTCGTTGGGCGCCAAAGAAGTAAGGCTCGGTTTAGTTGACTTTTGTTTCCATGTTGGGTTGACATGGCTTCGGTACTAATCTAACACTAAATAAGTTTCCTCATTTGGAAACTATTTATACAGAATTGAATAAAGGTTAATTACTTATTTAGCATTGAACACGAGGATAAAAACATATTATTTTACATGAGGCGTTCACGGAAGTGAACGTGATTATGATAATAACAAGGTAGGTGTTTGCAACAGAAGAATTGAATAAGAAGTTGTTTGTTCATTCTCATGCGTGACGACCTGCTTTGGATTGGAGTGTTTTTGCTGGTTTTCACTTTACTCTTGAGTCTGACTGACTTTTTATTCACTCCTTACATATACTTATGCCCGAGCGTCAAACCCCTACTGAAGCTCGCATTTCTTCCTTCCTAAATACGTTATGAATGATACACCGAATATTTTACTAATCGGGGTTTCTTTCATCTAGCTTACTTTTGCAAGTGATCAGTGAATGTCAGTTCTTATAGTACCGCTTTAATCGTAATTAGTTCTTAATGAAGGTTTTCTACTGTTCTTCCAAAATGACAAAAATGTACCAAAGTGGTTAAACGGGTCTTCTAGCAAAATATTATTCCATGATTAAATTGAGCCAAAGTATTTTACCAAGTTTTCTTTTACCTACGAGGATGTGCCAAAGTGGTCAAACGGGACTTCTAGTAAAATATTAAATTACTTAATTGTGTCAAAGTATTTTACCAGGTTTGCTTTTTCGTTCCTCTTTACGTAGTAATAATTCTTGTAATGCGGTGTGTGAGAATTACTATATTGACCCAAGGTGATCAAAGTGGACCATAATGGTTAGGTTCTAGGATCTAATTCTATTCTAGGTAAGGTATGTAGTTACCCATAATGATCAAAATGGACCAAAGTGGGAAGGAGATTTGAGTGTTGGTGAAGTGAACTCTGTCTCTCTTCTGCGCTTCAATTCTGGAATTGTTGGTAGTTTTATACTTGGCAAAATGATGTTATTATCTCAAAATAACATTATTGTTCACATCTACATCTATAAAGTGCGTTACTTCACGTACTGGTTGGAGTGAATATTAAGGGAGATAATTTAAGGAAGTCCAAGTAAGACTGGAATGTGCATATTCTGTGCGGAATGCATGGTAATGAGGCAATCTGTAATTTGTACTCCCTTCCCCAAATGCAAGTGGAAATTGCTCTGCGTTGTCTTTGTCATGTACATACGGTTTTCGCATTTACCTCGGCCTTCTAGTGCGTACGGCGAACAATACGCTTCTTCAAAGTGACGCTATACACTTCTTTATTCGACAACTGATTTCGAAGATTTAGGCTATTCAGTTCTGTGATTGGTATTGTTAGGCAGATGTGACGCTCGGGTCACGAAACACGCAACGATGCACATGAATGATTCACCCCAAGTCGTCACACACGATGCAATAGTCCTATAGCAAATAGTCGTTACACCGTACACACAAGTTGACAATAATAATAAATGTGGCGGCTATTATTCCCTACAACTTAGAACACTGCCTAGATAAACGTAATTATTGTTAAGGACTTACAAATTATTCGTGCATGCGGTTTTTAATTTCTAATACTTGCCATTCTTGGTCTGGTATACTTAAGTTCTTCTCCGAATTAGATTGGGAAAACATGTTCCAAGGAAACGAATTGTAAGTACGGATACAAAGAATTCATCTGATTGAATATGTCCCCGGCAAAGTAGAATGGACGTCCTGCGACAGATGTGGTCAACTCCGTGCAATATATTCCTACACAGTTTCCTGTTATTCAAACAAAAGAGAGCTTACCTATAATTAATACAAATGTGCAGCTAGGTTAAGAATTTCGGGTGTATGTGAATAAGGTAGAAAAGACATCAGGTTGGAGAGTTCATGATCTGAGCTGATGTGATCTGATTTATTTGATCGATCTGATCCCATTTATATCAAATAGTTTACCAGTACATATAAATTGATTAACTTCTTTGTTTGTATTTATGTTGGTGTCAATAATTCCCCAATCTATTCAAAAAAAAATAAAGGGCTGTGTGAAGACTGATGTTTTTTAGTAAATATGATCGATTTATTTACAACGACTTGCGGTGCTTGGTCGGAGTTTCTCGGAAGAGATTTGAAGAAAGAGAAAGACAGGAGGAGAATGTGCAAAAAAATGCCTTGCACGTTAATACACGTAATATCTTAAATACAACGAATTGCGCGCATGTACAATTCACATACGTATTAACCTTATACTAAATACTGTGATCTGAACAGGCGAGCATTGACTCCGCTTAATCTTTTTTGTACTCATGTCACTAATAAATTTTAACAACATACATGCTTAATTAATTGATCTAATTAACACATTGACATCCTACTGATGTTAAAAGGCTAAAGAAAGAAAATGAAATAATAACAATATTACATTTGATTGTAAATGAACGTGAACTGAATAAAGCTACTGTTGCTAAATTCCACTTAACGATAGATTCTCCTGGTGCGGATGCTGGTTAATGAATAAAAGGACCGTAACCTTCACAAATGAATTTAGTCGGAATTTATTATTAACCAGAATATGAGACATACTAATACTTGACTGTACACAAAATGGTTTTCCTCTGCAAAAACAGTTTGCTTCAATGACCAAGTCGCAATTGATGATACGAATCAAGGATATTAAAAGGGTGTGTTCGCACCGCGTTTGGTACCTTTCTCAAAATTGCAAAAAAAATAGGATTCCACAGAACCCAATTGTAAAAGATGTTTAAACTCTCAGTTAAACTAAACAGAATTGTAAAAAGTGTTCAAACCCGGAGATCCGAAATAGAAAATGATTGGACCCGCGCGGGTTGTAATCTGAATATGCACGACTCCCTTGAGTTGGCTAACTGCATTGGGGAAACTAGAGACCTATCAGTCTGAATGCTTATAAAAGGCCTTTGTGGTTTTCTGTGTGATTCTAACTTGTTCGACTATGTACCATAGACTATGAGTCAAGTGGAATGAAAGGTTGCTTAAACCGGGAGATACATTTTTCTGGCTACTTGCGAAAGCCTTTTATTACTACACTAAAATTGACCTTGTACAATATGAGACAAAACAGATTTCAAAACGAAAATGAGACTTCAAACTTACCTATGTGAGTAGGAGACTCTGACTGACAAGCTCGGGCAATCTTGAACTCTGAGTTAACGACTCGGGCTGACAAGCGTATGACTTGTTCTTAGCTCGCACAGTCAAGAAGTAAAACATAAATTTACAAACAGCAAAGAGGAGCACTGAAGGTCCTCCTACTTAGCCTTCTGGCCTATAATCATCAAAGCTGGAGTCACGCCAGCCCGGCATTCCTCCAGTCCATAGAAAGAAAAGAGCAGAAAAGGACTGAGACAGTCCTGGAATCTTACATTTCATACAGACGTTAATTGGAACCACGAATGACCAGCGCCGGTGTGACCCACAATGATTAGAAACAGAATAACAACTGAAAAGCTTGTGATCAACTTGATGCGCATATACGACTAACAAAGGAATAGAATATCATCTGTTGAATGCGGTTATACGACTAGTAAATGTGTAACAAGGGGGAACACCTTGTCTAGTTAATTTGTTGTTCGCTATTTGCAGCAGCAAATAATTTTCTTGGCGGCCCTGGTTAATTCCTATCGGATTGGTCGGCAGCCCAGCAGGTTGTGGAAAATTTTTTTTATGGCAGAAGGAATGTAAATTGTGATTTTACGATTACGAGGGGTAGATGGCACGGGCTTTCGTTCAGAGCGTTGTTTCTCGATTGGACGTGTTCATTTCTTCGCTAGGTTCGTACGAAGAATCACCACAGCCTTGTCCTCTGGTGATGAGATGCGGCGACATGGTTTCCTAATATTCTCATTCTCAACAGTCTTCTGCACAGCCTCCTTGGCAACCTTATTATCAGTCTTCTTGACTTTTTTTAAATGGGCGATGTGAGTGAGGAGTAAAAGAAAAGATTATTCATTACAATTTACGTGGTGGAATGGGTGAAAATTTGATCGCTGCTCAATCGGTTCAGTCGATGACAGTTGACCGCTGCTCAATCGATAACAGTTTAATGACTTCATACCTCAGTGATGACATTCTATCAACTTATGTTCCTATATTGGCATCTCGTCCGATTCGGTTCCTGACATCTTTAATGAACTCCCTTATACTCCCGTGGAAATCAGGTCCATTTTTCCCATTTGCGGATCCATCCTTGCATTTTGCTTCAGTTAGAAGTAATTGGGACCATGTTTTCACTGTAATATACAAATTCATAGATTTCATATATATACACAGTGGTCGTTTAACTTTTTCCAAAAAACAGGGATGGGCACTACCCGCCTTACGTCGGCATATATAAGGATTTGGGGTAAGTTGATTCGCGGGAGGGGTAAATCTAGGTTGTGCCCGTCCATACTTTTGCCGCAAAAGACAAAAAATCCAAGGCTCATTTCCAGATAAATGGATCACACTGGATAAGGTTTCATTGTGGAAGTCTAGAAACCCAGAAATATATTACTGATCTGGCTCAGAGTCATCTCCATCTACTGATTCCGAAATCTTGATCGTGATCTACCATATATACACTACTTTATATCTACTATATATCTACTATATACTACATACTACTACATTCTACCATTTCGCCACAAGAAATACAATTTGGCCCATTGCGATTAAATTGGCCACAAACATCCGTATCATTCTCTATCATAAAATATTTAAGATATTAAATTAATGGGAGGAGTTTCATGTTACAAGTATTCTCTTTCAAAACCAAAACATCTGATTAACTGATTTTTCCATAACAAACTGAAAAGCCTGATTTTGTACCTGCCCCTTACACCAGACGTAGTAACAAACAAATGGGTCCATTGCTAACTTCTTAAGCACATCTGGTCTCCCGTTACCTTCCCTTTGACGCTTTCCTCAGCCAAGGAAGAGGTTGCACGACAACCTATTCCCCCAAATCTGCCGTATCCAGTTCGACAATAAGCAAATTACATATCTGACTATATGCCTACCGGCAAATATAACTAATTATTGCTTAGAATTATTTTGATAGATAAGAAAAAAACATACCCGATTAACTTTTGGAGTACCGTTGAAGTGGATAAGGACGTAGTAGAGGTCGCTTTAGTGGAGGTCGTCGGTTGCTAAGGTGGTCCTCGATCTCAAAATCTCGGTTTTTACAGCAAGAAAACTTCTTTTCAACCACCCTGTAACGTCAAATTTCTGATACACCTTGTAGTGTAGTCGTGACTTACCCCCGTACAGCGTATTATAGAATTTCCATGTCAAACCTCGGTTTTCTAAAATTAAAATTAAGAAATAATAGAAACATCTCGATCATCGATTTTCGTTGAGCAGAGAATGACCGCTCAAGTCGAGGTAACCGCTCAAGTGGATGTGTCCGCGTAGTGCAGTTGAAGGCCGCGGTGGAGAAGGCAATGTGGTATTGGTTGCTAAAGTTGAGTGAATGCGGCTGGCCTGCCTCAACTACTTTCTTTCCCTCACTCACCCCACTCATCCGAAGAATAGCTTTTTGGAAGCGGGCATGATAAAATGAATTTCACTGGGAAATTGGTGCGTAATCCGCACGTGGTCAATTATGTGTGTTTGTTGAAACTGACGAGAGTGGGGTTTATATTACACAAAGGCAGTACAGCCCCTAAGGAGAAAGGTTACTGAATAAGTTTGGAGTCTTTCCGCCTGGTCCATAAGGGAAGGGTAGAGTTCCTCGAAAAGTTCCGTGTTGGTTAAATAGTTTGTGGTGAAAAGGATCACATATATTGAGTGTAAGGAAACGATGAAGTGAAAGTTATTTTGTAATTTATAATGGATGACATAATAACTTTGGGCCCAATAAATAACAACTGCGGTTGTTTGAATACGCCATGGTAAGTCTTTCAAAATGTCACTGATTTCGGGAAAAATGTCAAAACGAAAATTAGGTGTTATGGGGAGAAGGAAATGGAATGTGGTTCCAGCAGCTAATGTATAGGTGGATATCGTTGTATATAATTTCAAATCAAATTTAACACAAATGATAGAGTTTGCTTATTCTGGCAATGGCAGTTCTACCATATATTGAAAGAGTTGATCGTCAAAACTTGCAAAAAGGTGGTTCAAATTAAATGCATAGCATTGATAATAATTTAGCGGAGTCACAATATGGTATTCACATTCGGCGTTGGCGTGAAGTGTAATGTAGATTCCATGTGTATAAGTCGTATCGTTAAGTTTGACGGTAAGTGGATATATATGAGAGCCCAGGAGAAAATTAGATTCGAACACTTGATGCTGTAGGAGGTATAATTTCATTAAATCAAGGCAAGTTTTGCATGAAGCAGTCCATTTTAGGAGTTGGTATTACGGTTAACATTTGTAATGCACTTAAGGTGACAAGAATGGGGGCGAATATTTATAATATTGGCATTTATATGTTTTATTATGAGTGATAACTTCGTATATTCATGTTGCTGGTGTATCGTATAGAAGTAGTATGCATAAAGAGTCACCGCGAGCATCAAGCTCCTCCCCTTTCCTGAAAACCAGCCAATCAGGGATGAGACCACGCCTTCGCGATCATCCCGCGTCATTTTGAAATTTTTCTTATCATTTAAAATAATTTCGTGAAGGAATATTTTTTAAAACAAT
>JAQGCA010003609.1:0-11516 GCA_034698945.1 Protaphorura quadriocellata
GAACTACGCTTAGATATTGCATGTGATCTCCTCGCGGCATGAAATTTGTGCTTGATACAGGGTGGTTCACAATCTCCTTACACTGCGTTAATTAACAGTGAGATATTTTCACAATACTAATTATCTCTCTAGTTATCAGGTTTTTTTTCTGGAACACTATGTGTGTTGAACCCTCCATAGCCACCCGTGTGGAAAAATAAATAAATAAGAAGAAAACGAGAAAAAAGAAAGAAAAACCATTACGTACACTCATCAACATGTAAAATATCGCCGTTGACAACTTGACGAACTTATACCTGTTAACTATTACCACGAAAAATACTAACAAATATTCAGACTTGGGTCAATTACAATGAAAATGAATTAATTACAAATTACAAATGACACCCTCACTTTTTAAACTAATTGAATTACAATTACAAATTACATGGAAAACTTTGAAGTAATTAATTACAAATTACAAGTTACACTCGACGTTGCGAAAGTAATTAATTACAATTACAATTACGTAATTGTAATTGGATTTTCAATTACAATTACAGTTTAGAATACAACTTTCCTAGTGTTTTGCAGCACTAAAAACGCATTTTTTCCTTCACTATCCGAAACTTCATTCAATCTTTAATAGTCAACAAATGTAATTGAGAAAAAAGTAATTTCAATTACAAATTACAATTACAATTAGGTAATTGTAATTGTATTTTGTAATTGAAATTACAATTATACCAATGTAATTGACCCAAGTCTGGGTCAACCAATGAATTCAAATTCTGAATTGGTCATCTAGTCGCGTACGTATAACAGGAATGACGAATTAAAACAGGACTAAATAAAACAGTCAACTCTTGTGTCTTTTTATTCTCAAAATCTCAGATCTGACAAACTTTCCACAGTTAATTTGGATGATTTCTTCACATTATGAGCAAAGTTGGTTCAGAAAAGGACAGACTTTGACCCTTCACTCATTTCGTAGAACAAAACGTAGGCTTCCACTTCTTTCACAGTTTGACTCGTGGTTGGGTGGACGCTGCAAAGTACAAAAGAAAAATTGTAAAACTTCTACCATTATAATTTTCTAAAAAAAAATCGAAGTAGTTTTAAAAATATAAAAATTCACCTCATGTCATCATAAATGGACCAGCAATTATTATAAGGGTGTTTGCAGTATCCAATGTAGTGACCCCCATACGCACTCCCGGAATGATTAGAAATCCCATACAAATTGTAACTACAGCAATGTGTTTGGCTCGAAGAGTAGGGTCCAATGTCAAGGCCAAGCAATGGGAACCTCACGACAGTCGTCAATTTCTCTTCCCCCTTGAACCGTTTCAAATGAATCACGAGCACTTCTGGGAAACGTTCAATCATGAATTTCTTGGTCCCCTTTTGGTGTGTCTTGCATTTACTGCAGAATGCTTTTTCGTCACCACTCAATGTTTCTTCCTTTGTGAAGGATGCCAAGCATTGTTCCAATGTGACGGTTTGGCCCAGTCGAGCTTTCGGGATTGAGATGGACAAGTCCCAGAAAGGGTCAAAGGTCACGGACGTGTGGTTGCACACGGAGCATGTTAAAGTCGATTTTAACTGGCCTAAGAGGAATATATTGAATTTTTGTTAGTATTTTCAAGAGGTCATGCATTATGTGCGCAGCGAAGGAAGGTACCCACAGTTTTTGCGCGCTTCGTGTTGTCAGAACGAACCTGGCCGCTCCATCTGGTTGTGCTTGACTAAACAAATTCGAACCGTTGGTTGGTATCGATGCCGCTTCGTGGCGCCGGACCACACTCGTCAGGGCGGACGGGTGCGGACGTAGCAGAGAACATAGATTACGCGCGCTTCTCTGACGTCACCTATACCAAAACAAAACCTCCTTAATACAATATAGAAACAAAACTCACCCACAAAAACATCAACAATTTGTGAATTGTCCATCCGAATATAATTCTTCCAAGCATTCAAGCTATGTTGTGCCAAATTCCACTCTTCCTTCGCCTCAAACTTAACATAGTCCGGTTTAACTTGGATCCGATTCAATTCTTGATGCAATCCATCCAGCAAGAATCTCAGTAATTCATGTGAGTCATGTTGTTGGAAGCCGCGGAATCGGGGTGCAAAGACTTGGAGTTTGGATTTGAGTCCGGTCGTGTCAACAGCGTGGGTGCCAGAGCCCCAAATCTCTTTGATTAACTTCACGTAGGCTGCAAGGAGGGCTCCGTTTAAGGGCGTGCTTGTAGTGTTCACTTCGGCCGAGAATTTGTCGTATAGGATGTAACGGAGGAGAGGCCCTGGATTTAGATTGAAGATTCAATTTTTAAATTATTTAAATTTCAAATATTTTGCTTGGGAATCGAACCCAGGACTTCGATGTCGGAAATCCGAGCATTTGACACCCAAATTGAAAACCCAAACTCACCCGTGTTACTCAAACACTGCAAAATGGAGTTCATGAAGCAAGTGTTCCCAATGTTGATGAGTCCTCTGAGTCCAGCCCTCTCATACATGCTGACCTTTGACCCTGACTGAATGGACTCGATTCTGCGTATGCCGGACTCCTCCTCATTCTCCCCACCCATCGACACATTCAAATAACCCGGGCAATGTGGCAACGATTTCGACATTGATCGTCCGATCTTAATAAAACTGTCATCCTCAGAGTCCTCGGAGTCCGGGATTTGAACGACGAAACTTTGAATCAATTCTTCCCGAGATATCGGTTTTTGGTGTTCTTGACCTTGAGGTTTTGAAGGACCAGGTTGTTGGTCACTTTCGTAGAATGGATTTCGGAATGTTTCGTCTCTTCCGATCCTTGGCGGCTTTGTGTCTGATTTCGGAGAAGATCCCGGCTTGGCTTTGTTCTGACTCATTTTTGGGCACGAACGCAGTTCTTCGGTTTATTTTGGGACAGAATGACGAAAATTTTCGAATTAAATTTTTTTTTGGTTGAATGCGTTTCCACGAATGTTGGTAAAAACAATTTGTGAAGGGTTGTCTTGGAAACCGCGGATTTAAAATCTGACGACAAAATGAGCATTTTATTGGCAGTGTAAATTAATAAATAACGACAACAATTTTTTTCTGTTCAGTTTCAGAATGAGTTGACATTATTTATTCACGTTTTACATAATACAGACATAAATTATGAACCAAGTAGCAGTGTTATACATAATTGAATTGAAAAAGCGTCGTTTTATATACAAATCCAGAACAGTTTACAAAAAAAATTGAGTTTTATTTCTTTGACAATTTAGAAAAACCTGTTTTTAAGATACCACTTTTTGGTTTGGCGGTGGCTGCCGGGGTCAAAACCCTACCAGAGGAGGTGGATTTCGTCAAAGCTTCTTCACCATACTCCACACTACTTTCAACGTTTCCGTTACCATCAGCGCTGGCGGTACCGTCACTGTTACCGTTCGTGCTGGTCTTGTCGTCACCGTTGACGTTACCATTTTCGTTACCACTAACCTCGTTGTTCTGGTTATCGTTTTCAGGGATGGTTTCGCCGTTTGGGTCCTGAAATAGTGAAAATAAAAGCTAATGAGTGCTAATTAGTGGATTGGGTTGCGTAATTCCTTTGCATTGTGAGAACGGAAAGTCACCCTAGTAGTAACATAAAATTCCGCGTGAAATATAATTCTGAAAACGACAGTGAAAATTAGTACTTACTGAAACATTTAAATTCTCATGATCCGAATCAGCATCAGCGGATGAAGGTTCACTGGAAGAAGGAGCTGCCAGTTCTTCTGGATTTGGCTGATAAAAAATAGAAGAAAAATTTTACTTGAAAAAATGTACCCCTAGTAGTAGGGAAAAACTTCCGTTTAGACAGCCGATTACTTACCACATAATCTGGATCCTCACTATCCTTGTAATTTTCATCAACTTCGTAGAAAGCCTTCAATAAATCGCTACTCTTAAAAGTTGGTTCTTCTTGTAAAGACAAAGTTGGTTTGAGCTGGGTCTTGTCCGTCTTATCTTTAGTGGGACTTGTTAGTGGTCGAGTTTTGACTCTTGAGGAGCATCCTGGTTTTTCTGAATCACTGGAACCGTCTGGGGTAGAGGTCAAGGGGTCATTAGGACTATCACCTTCATCACTACCCTCAATAGTATTTCCATCCGAATCAGTCACGTCCTCGTCCTCAGCTCCGCTATCACCTTCACTGTGTTTTCGTTTCTCCGATAACTTGAGACAAAAATAAATAGATTAGAATAAATTATTCATGACATATTATCAATATAACCGGACAACGCCTTTTTACTACGTAAGCTCATACTGGCCAAACACACGAAATGAGCTTGGTATTTCAAAATTGGTGACACTACGGTTATACGGATCCTATCTCTTCCGTGTCACCAGTCATGACGTCAGTGGGTCAATGACGTCAGCGGGTCAATGACGTCACGACAAAGCTTAAATTTTCAGATTGCAACAGGAATCAAATCACTTCCAAATTTTGCAAAATCATTCTTTTGTTTTTTTTTGTTGGCACAGTATGAGCTTACCTAGTAGATAAGTTGTGAAAATATTTTGAGTTGTTTATAAATACCTTGGCCTTCTTGGCTTCTAATCTTGCGAGAACTTCTTCGGACGGTAGTTCAATAGAAGGGTTGCTAGCGGCTGGAGTTTCTTGTTCCACTTGTGCATCAGTCTCGCGAATTCCAAGAAGTTGAAGACCTCGATTTATCACGCTTGAAACTATATTCGGATTTGGATTTGACGGCTGTCCAATTCTTTTTCGAGGAGAAAGCTGTAGAAAAAAATAGAAAGAAATAGAGTAAAGTCGGCTAATACGCCCCACATTGGTGCAAGTGTCCCAGGTTGCCCCATCCGCCATTTGTGGGCGTGGATTTCTGGTCACATGCTCACGTAGTTAAGAGGTGGGGCATATTGACGCACTTGAAGCACAGATGTTTCCTAAACTAATTTTGATGAAAAATGCGAATGCGAATGGGAAAGCTGACCTTAACTCTACTGAGTGTGTCCTCTGGATATGGAACTGATAACGTCGACCCATCCTCCTCCTTAGGTGTGAATGCGTAAAAATCTGAAAATTCTGGCCTGTCCAAATTCGTCTGGATTTTATTGCGCATCCATCCAGTGATAGAGAGCTAAAAATTAAAAGGGTTACAATTAAAACTCAAAATAGAACTGACAAGACACCAAATGTAATTAAATGCAACTAGAAATTATACCCGAATTTAAAAATTTAATTATAAGTAGAATTACTTGTTTGTAATTAATTTAAGTTACAAAGGTAATTGATCCAAGTCCGCAAATATGAAGTAATGATGGTAGGTTCTTTTTAATTCATTCAGACTTCGTTTAAAACTAACTGTTGTAAACAATCGGACCGTACTTACCAGAGAACTGAAGCAGGTGATGACGAATCGAGCCAGAAGACCAGGTTGTCCGACTCTCATTGGGAGATTGGTGACCGAAACGACTTCAACATTATCCCCGTCAACTTTCAAGTCCAATAAAAGTTTAACACGTTTCTGACTGGCCGGAGTCTCAGGGCCGGTCGTACTCCCTACTCTAGAGGGCGTTCCTGCAACGTAATCAAAATTTAGGGAGGTTGTCACCGGTTATGACGTCACGACTGACTGAGCTAAAAATTCGACTACTAAAAATTTACTTGACTTACCGATATTGTCAGTCTGGACTTCTTGCTCATTCGCCGATTCTTCGGTTGTATCTAGTGTAGATACTGCCGGTGACCCTGACCTTGACCCTTCGCCATTTTCATCAGTCCCACAAACATCTCCTTCATCAACGCTTGTCTTCGTGGAATTCGGATCCAAAAATCTGATGACACAATTTACGGCCGAATCAAACACGGTTAAATATCCTAGCAAATTTCTCATAGCTCCTCTTATAATTTTGACACCCAAAGGTTTCTCTCGCATGGTGTACTGATCCAGATTCGTTGACAACGCCATCACTCACGGTTTCACGGTTCACAGAAAAATAGGCAAAGAAAAAAAAACAGTGACAGTTTTGGTTGTTAGCTCTGGTTTGGTTGGAAATTAAAATGCGACTGACGTGGACGTGGCGTGGCGTCTCTTGGAAATCCACTGTTAGAGTATCGCATTCGCATCGGCATCGCCTCCAGAATCAGAAACTAACAAATTAAATCTACAGGGTGGTTCATAATAGCTCTTTTTAAAAACAGTACTCTGGATGGACTTCTTATGTATCCTAAGTTGTGAGAATTCCAATATCACACATTCTGTGTCAAATCAAGGTTTATCGTCTATTCCTACCCAGAAGAAAATCCAAACCCAGCTTTACTGGATTGGGTTGGCAGGTTACGAATATGAACCACCCTGTATATGACAAAAGTTACGTGATGAAAAATATTCCGTCATTTCCGACCTTTTTCGTCAGGGCAGAAGCAGACAAAGCAGTGGAGTGCAGTGTTGGCGCCTAACCTAATCATGTCATTAGATATTCCATTAGAACTGCAACTGCATTGCATTGCATCCCGCCGTCAAACCAACGGTCAGAATAAAATACAAGAAAATATTACCAACACAATAAGGACAAAAATGTTGATGTCACTGAACTCTGCTCTGCTTCTCCTTTCAAAACTCATGACACTGTATTCCTAACAAAATAAATTAAGTATGACGTCAGACTGCCACCATCGCTAAATAAAATGCAACAGAGCCTTGAAAACAACGACGGGGTTAATTGTAGGGTTGCGGCAAAAATTCGGCAGCATTTAAAAAAGCGGAACGCCGAATATCTAGTATTCGGTCAAAATTTAGCCGAGTATCATCAAATTATGTTTATACCGACTATTCCCCCGAATACTTGATATTCGGCCGTCAATAAAAACGAATATTCGGTGAAACCCTAGTTAATTGGGGCATTGAAAGAAATTCAACCTCATAATACCTATCTAGTTCACTATTGCATGGGGTATTGTGAGAAAAATAAAAAATATGTCCATTTATTGACATTTGCCGTAATATTGTCAAGAGTCCTGCAAGTTGGTGAGTTTTAATGCCGTGTCATATTTCTAAATTAATTAAGCATGACGTCAGAACCGCCGCCATCGCTTAGCACGAGAAATTTAACCTGAAGTACAGTTGACTCTGGTATTTTATGGGTATTTTGAGAACAATAAAAAACGTAACAATTTGTTGACATTCGCCGCAAACATGGTCACACAATTACGTATTTTTCTATAGAAGCAATCCATCTGAGTGAGTACCCCTAGTAGTAGGATCCCAACACCAGTGGAGAAATAGGCCATACATTGTCTCTCAATGGTATCCTACCCCCTACATAGCAAAACGGACTGCCTGCATTACGACGTAGTATTTAAAAATTCTTTAAACTTTTACACGAACCCAAAATATTTATTTTTTTAAACATTTTACACAAAAGAAAATACGAACGATTCGATCAAGTTAATAATTTAAATCAAACACAAAAATTATGCGGATTTTAACTAACAAGAAAAAAAATGAAAGAAACGAGAATACTCACTCCGTTCCATATCGCTTCGCTGCGTTACATTACATTACATATTATGCATAATATAAATAAATTCCACTGCACTTGCACACCATGTCGAAGACATGAGGAAAAAAATAAGAATGTGGAGTGGAAAAAAAAGGTCTAATGAATCAGCACATCGTGCATGGCATATTTCCAAGTCCAAATCCTTGCAATTCTGTCAAATGTGTTCTTATCTTTCTGGTACAATTCAGCTACACCTGGCTCCATGTGTTCATCAATGTATGGGTCTGTGAGGAGACTCTGGACAGACAAAAGTGTCTGTGGGATTGTGAGGGCGAGAGTCCAATTGTGTTGAATGCAGTCAAGTCCAATGTCACCATGTCGAGAAATATTTGGATGAAAGATTTTTGTCAAGAATCGAACGATCGGTGGTCTGAGTGGATACCTAGAATGGATATAAAAAAAATTAATGAATATTATTAAGCGTTTTTTTCTGCTTGGCCATGGAAAATACCAAAACAATTATACATGGATCAATTTATTTTTCTGGATACAAGGGAATTTGACAACGCTTTCTTACTAGGAGAGCTCATACTTTCCAAACAAACAAAATTACTAAAACTGATGACACTTCGTTCAATAGCAATAACGTCAGTGGGTCAATGACGTCAGTGACTCAATGACGTCATGACTAGCGCTACTACTATGGTCAAAACTGTCAAGTTGCTACAGGAATCGAACCACTCTCTGTGTGGCTCAAATTTTTGTAAAATCCTCACCCATTTTTAACGCGCAACATATGCCTGTGATTTTTTAAATAAAAACAAGTTTCGTAAAAAATAATTTTCTTTAGTCGAGGTCAAGGGTCAAACTTTTCAGGGTAAACTGCTATAAATAAGCGGGCAGTGTTTAAAAAAATAAAGACTTACTCATGACAAACTTTGAGATTGAGGTAGAACACTCCGCCTTGGTAAGGACTGTCTCTGGGTCCATTCATACGAGCTAACCAATTGTAATTGATGTCATCCAAAGGAATGGCTTCAATTCCTTCAATAGAATTATCTGCACGGAGCCCTACAAAATCAAAAAGCAATCATTCAGTTTCTGATCCAGATATAATGGGATCTGTACATTAATTAAAAATGACACAGCATACACCTTATGAGAAAGTGTACGCCGTTGGAATCCCGTGCATTTCGGATATGCTGTACCCCTTGACTTCCTGACAAACTTTTGTGAAGGTCATATTCCCAAAAGTAACCGTTTAGTTAGAAAAACGCGATTCCGATAAATTTCGTTGGTACTCACATATTCTTGCCTTATCAGATGGATAAAGCGTCGCTGTGTTTGAAACCTTTCATCCGAGTGAGCCAATAACTGAATTAAAAATACAATTGGAATTTCTTGTGAAATCTGGCATCGCAAGATCTCTATATTTTTACAATGTTCTATTTCGACGTGCCATGGATGAGTTGAAATATGTGGAGATGTCAAATAAGTATTTCGACCCAAGTAAAATGATCAATATGCCGGAACATAAATACTAAATACTCGAATATTCAAATAAGTTGAAATACGTGGAGATATCAAATAAGTATTTAGTATTTACGTTCCGGCATATTGATCATTTTGCTTGGGTCGAAATACTTATTTGATATCTCCACGTATTTCAACTCATCCATGGCACGTCGGAATAGAACATTGTAAAAATATACAGATCTTGCGATACCGAATTTCACAAGAAATTCTAATTGTATTTTCAGTTGTGTTGTTGGCTCACTCGGATGAAAGGTTTCAAACACAACGACGCTTTGTCCAGCTGATAAGGCAAGAATATGTGAGTACCAACAAAGGTTCTCGTTTTCCCAAGCGAGTCAAACTGTCTGATAGCCTTTTACCTGATTATACCTTCTATATGAAACAGTACTTTATGTTGGGAAAAGTATTTACCTGTCAATAACTCTCAACTTAACGAAATTTATCGGAATTCAGTATTACTAACAACAAAACGGTTACTTTTAGGGTATGACGTTCACAAAAGTTGTTCAGGAAGTCATATACAGCATATCACGGCCTACGTTATCTCATAAGGTGTATCTGTGTCCTTTTAATTTAATAAATTCTTTGGATTTTTCATAAGCTCTGAAATCTCGAAACATCGTAAAAAAAATTGTCTGGAACAAAAATTGTCAGGACTGTCCAAAAGTAGAAAATTTGGATTTTCATAATACAAATTTACCACCAAACTAATTTGAAACAACGAAAAATGTTAACCCAACTGGGAGAACCTGTTTTTTGTTATAAAAAATATAGAATAATGCTATTTTCGACTTGATTATCGACATCGGCTTAAATTTTAGTTTAAAGCAGCGTTCTTGTGATTTCAATCGTATCTATCTACAAAAAAAATGGAAACCTTTCTTAAGATAACCGATTATGCATACCTAAGTCACCTCTGAAAATTTCAATGGCTCGTAAAACAAAAGAAGAAAAAGAATTGGAGTTAAATACGGAGGTTAATAATCATGCCATAACCTTTGACCCCATTTAAAAATATCATAGTTTCAATTTGTAAGAATAAACTCACATTTGATTTCCTTGGTGAGACGAACGGATCTGAGGGACCGTACAGTCGTGTTGATATTAGGATGATAGCTCAAACTCATATTCATGAAACAGGATTTACACGGCAGACTGTCAACACTGTAACAAAAAAATTGGAAACAAAATATTGAATGAATTTTTGGATTTTAAAAAAAAACAAAACACCTTAATTTTAGAAAAATTGGTTTAATTTTCTCACAAATCTGACGCGATAGAGTACCACTCCGATACGGCGTACATGGGATGAAAAATTGGAAGTTTAGTTCTCACAAATTGCTCCCAAACTTCATCCGGGTATTGATCCATAATCATTGTCTTCCATCTTGTACTCACTTTAGAGGCCATCAGGAGATTCACTGGCGCCAGGTTCTTGAAAATGATGGACCATACTGTCAAATGAAAGAAAATTTAAATGATAACGTAAATTTTTTCCAGTACTTCAAAATTTTGAACATTAAAAGTAAAACGTAATTCTAATGTTAACTTAATAAAGAGCCATCAATTCAAAAAATATTTAAAAAAAATTATCTTGCGTACTCTCCGGAGGAAGTCGGAGTGACGTGTCTTCAGTAGAAACCAATTCATGTGGTGCTAATGGGGTTGTCAACATGTTGAGTCTTAAGGTCATTCTGTCCATATTAGGCGCAGGTGGACGGAGAATGACCCAAGGGACTTGATTCGCATCTTCGTCAACTCCGAAATTCACGTTGACAGCTTCATCTTCAAAAACTGGAGCTGCAGCTGCAGCTGCTCCGGCGGGTTCGGGATTAGCTTCAAGTTCTTGGAGCGGTAATGGCATTGGGAATGCAACGTCGACTGGGGCAGGATTCGGAAGCGGAGCTACGGGTGCAGCATCCTCGGAAGGCTCGTCGTTTCCAGAATCTCCGTCGTCCTTCTAAGAATCAAATTAATAATCATTAGTTACATTGCTTCATTAAACGATTTCTGGAGGGCATTTTTAGATAATATTGTAGCCAGTGACCACATAAACAACTTTTGTGAAGGTTTCACCACGAAAAGTCTAACGGATTGAATGCTAAAGAAATGCACGAGTTTCAATGATCACAGATTTGACCCACATATTTCTAGCGGCCAAGGGTCGGACTTTTTGGGGTAGCACTTTCACATAAGTTGTTCAGAAGGTGAAGAGCTACATATCAAAAATACAGCCAAATCCAACCGCCTAGCTTTTTGCATAACGACTGTGCAGTTTTCTTTGAATAGTTAATTAATTTGATCAGTTAATTTTCGAAATGAAGGTCTTCACCCATTACTCCATTATGACGTATGACACAACAATATAAATTCCCTACCGCCACTATTAGAGCCACCCAGTCACAGGACCGTGGACCTTATGTCGCTATTTATTATTTATTTTATTTATTTAGACGTTTAATTCAAACCAGAGAACTGCAAGAGATATTCGTCAATACAGAGCCTAATT
>JAQGCA010003610.1:0-11516 GCA_034698945.1 Protaphorura quadriocellata
AATTCTACAGCTTAGCTTTTACAATTTATAATGATTACGAAACTGTGAAAAATTGTAAACTTTTAACAATTTATGTATAATATCACCCCAATATGAGTAACCACCCGGGTATATACCCAGGGAATATACCCCAAAAATAAATACCCGGGAATTTTACAACCCTATAGGACAGAAAAATCCAATTTTTTTTCTGTCTAAATGCAAATGTTTTGCCATTGAAAAATCAACTTTCTCCAACCGGGTCAAACAAAATTTTAAAAATTGCATAAAAATATTGCAGAAAAGATATCATCGGCAGTGTATCAAAAAAAATTTTGGGCACGTTTTCGCAAAGTTACCGTCCAAAAACCCGTTTTTTCATGATAATTTTCACTTAAACGCTCGTCAACGCTGCTACGGTCATTGGATTTTTAAACGGAGTAGCTCTCTAGATCCTTCATAAGAATCTCTACAAAATGCGTATCTCACTATTACTGCGACTCCCCCAGATTGGGCCGCCTAGGGGGTGGCAAAAGTTACGTGCCACTCCGTACATATTAGTTTTGGCCGAACTCCTGAAGTCTCCACCGTGAAAGTTCAATAATCATGGGTTAAAGTGTATGTCAAATCTTCATTTTTCATTTCGTGCAAACTTTGAGGTCACGAACTGTAGAATTAAATTGCTTAATATTTTGAAAAATCGAAAATAGAAACAAGCGTTCGAATACTTTGTTAATAACCGTTCACTCGTATTTCCTTGTCCTTATAAATTCGAGTTGCATTTGAAACAAAGTGTATTGAGAACACCGCACAATCTTTATAGGAAAAAGTAGGCTGCAAATTTGGCTGATTTATTGATATGTTGTAAGCTTCACCATGGACTATTTTTTGTGGATATAGTCATGCCAGAAATACTCGGAACAATATTCCCAAAAATAATCAAATAAGTTACAATAATAATTCTATACGCATAAGAACCCAGTGGCCTACTTTTGTCGTTAGGACTGTGCGGTGTTCTTCTGCAGTTGGAATAAGATTGTTTGTTTGTTTGTTTTTCCATTAGAGTGCTAACCCCTGGATTCAAACATATAGAGTATGTGAGTTGATTGTCTTACGGGATACACTGATGTTAATATTTACAATTACAAATCCAAACAACCCTTGAGTCTACATAGGAATATAATGTATATCCAGGCTATGCAGACTTTGCTACTTAATGCAACCAAGGGATTTATTTTACTGACTTGTTTCTCCTTCCCATGGGATGAGAATTGCAACTTTTTGCTCACAAGGTCATCTGACTTTATGTGATTGAATGTTAATTTAAAGAAAATATTTGAAGGACAATATTTCTACGTTAAAGGAAACAATTTTACTGTAGGAAGGTCAAAGGAGAAGAAGTTTAAGTGTCGCCAGACCGTCGTCGGAAGATAAAGACCGGCAATCAATGCAGGGATTTTATCAAACCATAGTGCAATTAAGCGTCTTATCAGGAGGACAAAAGCCAACACAAATCGCCGGAAATACCAATCCAGCTAAGCCGACTAGACTGAACCCTAATCCGACAGAAAAACCAAGGAATTTCTGTTTACTCTGAGAAAATGACATTGATTACCCATCCCCTCGAAGTGACCTTCTATATGAGTTCAGTGAATCTGCAAGGGAGAAAAGGTCTAGCACACTCCAGTGTCTCAAAAAAATCACGGAGCTAGTACGGACGTCCTCCTTCTTCAACCTTCAACACTGAACTGCACAAACAGCTCGTAGCTCTCGTAAAAAACGAGCGCTGGAACAATGAATCCAGAAAAGTTCATTCCTCTGGACAAAAAAACAAAGATGGATATATCCTTGAATTGAACTAGGGATTGAAGACCTGGAATTTTTGAAGTACGTAACACAATAGGGTTGTAATGCAAGCTATAAAAAATGCATTTGTTTGTATTATTATGCCGAACACAACATTGGATCCTTACCATTACCATTGCTAACATACTCAAGTCACGTTTAAAGAAGCAAAAAAAAGCATTGCGAGGTATTATTCGATACATACACTATGTACTTGTTAAAGATTCAATCACACTCGACTTGTAAAAAAAGGAATGACTTTTGGATTTTTTTATATGAATAAATAAACCCAGCAAAATTTATATAAATGCAATGAATGGTGCTACATCGGGTATCATTTAATCTTTGGAGTAATAGTCACTCAAATATTTTAACTCTTAAAAAATGCAGGTATTTCGTACTGCCAACTTCATTTTCTTTGCATCAATTTGTCGGATTTCGAGTGGAGAGCCAAAGATTGGTACAATACAAATTATACAGTAATTTCAGCTAATCAAATTTAAAAAGTAATTAAGTAATCATAAAAAATTAATTTACAGTGAAACCCCACGTGGACAAAATAATTGAGACCTGTCAAAAAGGAAACGATGAAGAGCTAAATAAGTGTCTCTCTCTAATCGTGGAAGAACTCCGTCCATATTTCGGGGAAGGAGTCCCTGAAATCGGTTTGCCGCCACTGGAACCGTTCAAAATGGGCGCTTTTGAATTCTCCTACGGAAATCAACCCCTCGTCATCAAATCCACGTTCTACAACATAAGCGTCTTCCATTTGTCTGAGTTTTCAACTGCGAATTTTAAAATTGACACTGAGACAAAAGAATTGTCCGTCGAAATTGAGGTTCCATTCTTAAGATTGGAAGGAAATTATAAATTGGGTGGAAATATTTTACTCTATCGTCTTGATGGGGATGGACCTTACTGGTTTGAGCTTCGTAAGTCCACATTATATGTATACCTAAGTTCGAAATTTTAAAATAATATATATATTATTTTTTGAAAAAATAATATAATCCTTTTTTTTAACAAACAAAATTTTATTTAAAAAAAATCAAGAAAATAATTTTTTTTAAATAATTTTTTTTTCATAAAAATAACTTTTTTCAAAAAATAAAATATCGTTTTTTCTAAAAATTAAATTTTTTAACAGGTGGTGTTCATGCAGTCGGGTCATCAAAATTGAAAATTGTTGAAAAGAACGGGAAAATGGTTTTTTAGACTGATGGGTCAGTTCAGAATATGGATTTAAAAATCAATGACATCAAAGTCGAGTTGCTGAAATTATTCAATGGCGGCGAAATTGCTGGTGAGAACATTAAATTATTCTTAAAAGCCGTTTTCTATTCAGACTCTATTTATTATTATATTTTACAGGAAATGTCGTGAACGGAGTGATAAATGATAATTCACAACGTCTGTACCAAGAGATTAAGGCACCACTTAGCAAACAAATTGGGGAAATCGTAGCTAACATTGCAGACGCCATCATGGGGAATATGCCGTTTCTCACGGAACACGTCAAAAATTGAACATTATGTTATGAAATAACATAATAATATGAAAATTGAATAAAAATGACATGAAAGAATTTCCAAGTCGTCTGTACAAATGTAATACTTTCTTCGCCTATTTTTGAGAAATCCTGAGGTCTGCCCCGTGAAATTTGAATAATCATGAGTTAAAACAAATGCAGAATTATTTGTTTTTCGTTTCGTGTCAATGGTGAGATGTCCCAAACTGCAGAGTTAAATTTTTTTTGTATTTATCAAAATATTGACTCGTAACAAAGAGAACGGCATCGAATTATTATTTTTATTCCTGCTTCCAAATTTTAATTTAGTTTTATTAATCATTACAATTACAAATTTTAGTTTTGTTGGTTAATTTCGAAATTTTCTGAAAAGTTAGGCCAGAGACATCTCTGCGATTAAATTAATTCAATTCCAGCCGCCTTAATTTTTTCAGATTTCTTTGATTTTTCTGTTGTTGTCTCTTCTTGGTCTGAAGTTTCACCATCAGTTCCGGTGTTCTCCTTCTTAGCCCCTCCTCCTCCTCCACCTCCACCTCCACCTAATCCTCGTCCTCCTCGTCCACCTCCTCCTGCTTTTCCTGCTCCTCCTCCACCTCCTCCTGCTTTTCCCACTCCTTCTCCTCCTCCTCCTCCTGCTCCTCCGCCTAATCCTCTTCCTCCTGCTCCTCCTGCTCCTTCTCCTCCTGCTCCTTCTCCTCCTCCTCCTCCTGCTCCTTCTCCACCTCCTCCTCCTGCTCCTCCTCCTTCTGCATCGGTGGCCGCTGACTTATCGTGACTATGCTCAACACTGACAGATCCAGATACCTTAGGACGTCTCATAGCCCCTACCGGCGCTGGTAATTGTAATCCTCCGTCTGGTAATCCTCCGTCTCCTCCTCCAGTTTGCCCCGATTTGACTTGGAAAATTTTCTTGATGAATTCGATCGAAAGTTTCCCAGAAGCAATTCCATCTTGACAATTGGCATGAGTAACGTACATATTAAACTTTGGGATTTCCAAGATCGGTTCATCCGTGTCATCTACCATTATAATGGGTTTGACTGGATGGAAGTCGACCTTGTCAGGAACGAATGAGCTCAAGTTAAACGCAGACAGTGTCATTGTATCCTTTGAAGTCACTTTCTTGTCAAATTTTATCTTAGAATTTTTAGGCTCAATCTTAACATTCATATTGATTGAAATGGATGCAGGATAGAATAATGGTAAATATTCCATCAAAAATTTAACAGGGTCCGAATTATATTTTGAAGTGATCGATGGCCAAACGGATGGATTTCCGAAATCTTTCTCGAATCTTTTGATGACTTTCTGAGGGTCCAGCGTGAGAACAACGCTAGGAGGAGGTGGCTTCCTAGCCCGATCAATCTCCATGAGCATAATCCCTTCCAGGTCGAAATAAATGTAATCCGTTGTTACCAGTGTGAGTTCGACAGTATTCCCTTTGCCATCCGATTCGCCCCCGCCGTAAGTCCCCATGAGTCCTCCTATGAATGGCCCCGTTTTGATCTTCGTCCCATTCGCCCATTTAATCGTAGGTTCTGGGATGAGTCCGACGAAGAGATGAGACACGTGATCTGCACAGACCATTAGAGCGTATTTCCAGAATGCTGATGGGAATCTGGGAAATGGGAGGTCACCGCTGGTGCCACCTTTCATAGCTGCTGTACCGCTACTGGGCGTCTTCCCTGCCGCATGGACACCTTCAGAAGCTCCACCTTTTGTCGTTCCTGCAGGATCTTTTGCTTTCTTGGCTGGGTTGGCGGCTGCACCGTCTGTTGCTGCTAATCCTGTCTTTGGTAAATTTACTCCATTCACCAGACCTCCGGAGACTTTGTAGTGGTAGAATATGGTGGTAATTACGAGGATCAATTTCCAACGCATTTTGAAGCTGGTGTTCAGTGAAGGACGACTAGTCGATAGTTCGTTCGGACTGGGAATGAATGTTAGATTTTGAATTCGTCATCCAGTTGCATCAAAAAAAAAGAAGAGAAATCGAGAGTTTATTACTTGAGAAAAGAAATCAGACTTAGTCAGAGAGAGAGAGCGTCATTGTTTCAGAATTTAATAGGTAATTAAATTAATGGGCCAATTAAAAAAAGTGAAACGCGAGTCATGTCTAGTTTAAAAATCATATCACTTTCCCTTTCTTATTGGTGACTCCGGAATTTAGGACTAGCGCATGTACGATTTATTAGCCCGTGGTCATTAGTCATACAAGCGCTCATAAAATCGTCTATGTCCGTCCGTCTGTAAGTCAATCCGCAGCGCGTTCTGCACGGGCTGTCACAGCCGCGACTGTTTACTTAGGTGCGTGTAACTGGAACTTAAACTCCACAATGGTCGCACTTCAGAAAACCGAGAATTCATTATTTTATATGCACTGCCATCAAATTACTTCTCATACATAAAAAAATGCTGGAATTGGTTTTGGACTGACGAACTTCAAGTTGTCAAGTAATTGTTTACTAATTTGAAACTTGCAAGTGATGTAACGCATTCGTTTGAAAATGAAATAATTATTCACTTATATTACATTACAATTTCTGTACACGTGCATATTTTTTATCGTTGCTGCATAACATTGTACAACTGCCTCACCTAATATTTTCGACGATTGAAAAGGAGTGGGAAATAATATTCTATGCTCATCTTTAACATTGGACATGTCAGGGTCAAATTGGTCGAATTTTGGGTTCGTCACAACGTCCGTTATTGAAATCAACAAAATCAACTGCTGACCAGAATGTTCAGACCTCAATGCTTCATCATACAAATTATTTTTTAAATGAATATTTTTTTTAAAAATAAACGATAACATATTGGCAAGTGTTTCCTAAACTAAGTCGTAATGAACATTTGTGGTGTTTTTGTCAAGTTTTTCTAAAGAGGAGCGTCAAAATGGGAATGACAAGATTATGCATGATGAAGCCATAGAGTAAAGATTCTCCGTCATTTAGAACGGACATAGCCGTTATCCATTGTTTGAGGGCGGAGTTTAGCTCTGGCGGAAGTTTTGTCTGATTTTGCGGGCTTTTTTAAATTCTACATCTCTCACATGTTAAGCAACGAGCTGTCAAATGACAGTTTGTAAACAAAGTGGTCGATTTGTCCAGAAAATAAATTTAATCTAATTTCTCGGCCGTTCAGAGTCAGAGTCAGAGAATTTTTTATTAAAGTCATAATGCTCCATAGCCCATACAGTTCAGTAATATAACCAAATACTCATTCTACAGTTCTTGTCCACATTCATTCCGGTCACTAGGTCAACCTTATAATTGTGGCTCCGCCCTAAACCACGACCATTTTGATCAAATGCCCGGTCTAAGCGAGAAAAAATTATGAAGCTATTCGCCATGAATAAATAATTCTGACTAAAATATTCATGTTATTTGGGTCTATGGGTGTAAGACACTTGGATCAACCAGCCGAATCCACATATTTCACTCGAATGTAGGTTGAATTTTTAGTTGCACAAAGGCCGTTTCGTATAAAGATAGGGGCCGGGTCACATGGCCAGCCGGCATTTATCTTCATATGATACTGCCTTCATAGCCTCACTTTAATGCAGCACTCTAGACGGCATCACAGTGTGGCAACTGTTTGCATGGTTTGTATAACACTGATAACTTAAATTTTTATATCCACATGTCTTCTCTCTGTTTATTATTCATGGTTGGACAGTCAACAGTCATGTTCAGGCTTTATCCTTGCCCAAATGAAAGCTGTATGGCCGGCATAAATAATTCTCATGCACAAGAAAAATATGGAAAGGTGGCTATGCATTTTGTCTGCGACTGAAGAGAGCTCGCTCAAATATTTATGGTATTTGGACCAATGGGAGCGGGACACTTGGATCAACCAGCCTAATCCATAATCCATATTCCACTTTCGGTATAAAGTTCACCCAGTTCCACAAGGTGTGGCGTTCAACAAGCACTAATTCATGTATTCAATTCAGAAACTTAAGAAGCAATTAATAAGGAATAAGAAGACGTTTAAGAATCTTGTAACTTCTACATCCCGCTCGGACGTACGCGGTGGTCTTACAAGCGGACATGGAGGACAGCTTACGCTGTACGAAATCAATGCAATGTTACACCTACGTCAAATGACAACTTATGCGCATTTTTGTTTTTATACTCTCGTCAAAACGTGATTGTGTAAAATGAAAAAGCTCACTCAAATATTCATGTTATTCGGACGAATTGGAATCTGTCATTTGTATCAACTAACTTAAACTTTTTGTTGTATTGTTGAATTTTCGTTCGGTTCTACAAGGGCCAATTCGTACAATGCTTTAGTTAGAATTTCAGTACTATGAGATTGTCCCTGGTGTTACGTTGTAATTTGTAATATACCAATTTCATGTGTTATATTCGTTTGAACAGTCGACTCCACTCCTGCATTTATCATTCCTTCAATTCGGATAATGTTTCCCATCGGAGCACCTCCACTTTTATTTCTAACGGCAACTGTTAAGCTGCTCTCGCCAGCACCTCACTCTTCTTGACATATTCGAACAACCAACAACAAAGTGGACTTTGTCCTCGTCGCCAAAAGCAGCCTAGCAATTTTTAGAAAATTTTTGCTCAGCTAAAAATGAAAAGTATCAAGAACTACATATACCATATTGTGAAAATGTCAGGATTCCAGATATATGTCATTTTGTGCGTCAATCTTGTGATTTCCAATGGTCTGCGCTTAAACGAGACTGCAGAACCGATAGATTCCAAGAAGTACATTGAACACAACGAGAACTGTTCGACACACATAATTATGCATAAACTTGTCGATTTCATTCCTATTGATCAGCCCGTTGTTATCGTCGATAGTTCGGACACCAATGTTCGTTCGAAGTACGAGGCTTATTGGTATGAGGATCGACATTTTAATCCGGATGATTGGGCTATGGGACACCTGAAGCAAATCTGTGTGATGCTCACACTATTATATCCGACGTCATACAAAGATTTACATTTGGCCATGCTTTATGTGACCGGACATTGGAGAAGGCCAAGCAATTACGACGTTGGAGGCACAGAGTTCTCGCTTGCCTTGTCCTACTGGAGTGTCTATATACAAATGATTTATTCCGTCCCCGACAGTCAGAGTGGAAACCTTATAGCGGGTTTTACAAGTTATTTATCTCACTGGCCTAATGAAGAGGTAATTCCCATATCCACACCAATATTTCTCTACTACCCCCACTCCACATATACGGACAACTACAAAGTCCAATTCTTGTCCTTGTTCAAGTGCAAATTTGTGTCCAATGTAAAAGAGTACAGTCGTAGCATGTCCAGAGATGAAATGGACAAGTGGTACGACGACACCGCAAAATCCTCTTGTACAAATGTTGTATTTGATGTTTTGAATACCGAAGAGAAGTTTGACTTTGGTGTGCCCAACCACAACAAATACAGGGGCTGCCCATCGAACCCTTTTTCGGAATCCAATTTGAAAGGTCTGAAAGCGGACATTGTTGCTTTCATGGCAAATACTATAGTTTCGTATATCGCTGAAGCTTATCCAAACACAACAAGCTGTCAACGGTTAGTCGACGATTCAACAAACTCGGATCCTCAAAAAATATGGACAAGTTTTAATGTCCCACGGACAAGGGCATTCATACACAGTATTGACCGTCCAACTTCCGACTCTTTCTTTGCCACTCACACCGTTGACTACAATTTTATTACATGTGGAGAATTTCAAACTCAACTCTCATTTGAAAGTTACTTTGTCGCTTTTCAATTGAACCTCTGGATTGGATTGGTCGTCACTTGGGTAGTGTGTTACGGAGTATTACGCTACATCTCAAGATTTAAACATTGCCAGCAGAGCATGGGTTTCATTCTACTAGCATTCTTAATGGAGCAAAGTCCATCGTTCACAAAATTCTTTCGGAATCTACCACTGTTTCCCTGCGTTTTTGGTCCGATTTACCTAATGTGTATTGTTTTGACGAATGCATACAAGGGGATTGCCATCACTCAACTCACATCACCCACCCCATCTCACGGACTCAGAACATTTCAGGATGACCTTGAAGCAAACTATTTAATTTTCCTAGCATTATCACTCGATTATCAATACGAACATTGTGACATCTGCTTCCCTTGCCACTTTCATGGCAATCGTGATATTTGTATGGCTAATTTTCACCAGAAGTCCACTCGCAGCTCTCCATTCGTGATTGCGTCTAGCCAGTATTATCAAACTCTAAAAGATGTCTTTCAAAATCGTAAGCGAATGGGAAAGTCAGTTGACGAAGAATTCATTCGAAAGCTGGATGTGTATGAATACCTTTCAAATTCTGGACTTCGAGCTGCTCCCTGTTATACTGACTATGAGCA
Organism: Protaphorura quadriocellata; assembly: GCA_034698945.1. Taxonomy (NCBI): domain Eukaryota; kingdom Metazoa; phylum Arthropoda; class Collembola; order Poduromorpha; family Onychiuridae; genus Protaphorura; species Protaphorura quadriocellata. Next base: position 9,709 of record JAQGCA010003610.1, read on the forward strand.
CGGCTACGGAGATTGTTTTTCCGCGGTCAGGTTAGGCCAAAAAAACTTCACCAATGACCAGGGGTCGGAAATTATTAAGTGTGGCAAGACAGTGTACGCCGACACGGATGAAAAGCTGGATTTATTCCAGGCGGAACTCAGAGCGAAAACAAACCGAAATATATACAAGGGCGCAGACAAAATCCTGACCACTGACATTGGTTTATGTATACCTTTATATGGACGGGAACAAGTGGTCGTACATCAACGAAAGCAGACTTTTCAACACTCTGGTGCTTATGCATTCTGGAACGGAATCGGCAAATCATTAACAAAAAGAAGATTGGAGCGGAAGTATTACCTGGATTTAACGGAGCGGAAGATTGAAAGACAGCTCGCAACAAATCTAAGACTCGTATTTTTTGTTTACTTGATGTGCGCTATACTCTGCATTCTAGGCTTCACTACTGAGTGTTATTCAATAATTTTTAGAAGTTGTCTGAAGTTATGTCGATATCTCTACGCTAAGATATGCGGAGTGATTCTGGTAATATATATCAAAATTAAATCCAGATTTTATAACTGCGCGACATTCTCCCGTGTAATGTAGGTTGATAATCCGTCTTGATCACGATATTTTGCTGAGATCATTGGAGAATAATTTTCACTATTATATTTCAATATTTATGATTTTACTTTAGCTCTTCACAAATTTAATAGATTTTTATTGTATATTTTACCTTCGAACGAGAGAATTAGAGTGTGGTTGTTAAGGTTAGAAACATCGGTTAGACGATGACATGTACATAGCCACACGCACATGTCTACGGAGAAAACCACACAATTTGTATGAAAACCAGTGACCAAGACCGATTAGGGTTTAAACTAGAACGTGTGAAGAATGTACTCATAAGAACCGGTTACCCATTGTATTGATCCGCTGTCATGAGAAAACTATTGGAGTTGAGTTCCAAGAATCACCATGCCGAACTAAATCGTTTATTAGTGAGAAAAGAACAGTCATTCGTATATCCAAAGATTGTCGGAGAAATTTGGTCGATTTTTGAACCATTGGGTAAACCAAAAGACATTATCATCACTTGAGGACAAGGCAGATACTTTACACCTGCGTGGAGTGTACAAAATAGACTGCGATTGCGGAAAATTATACCTTGGAGAAACGGGCCATCAATTTTGACGGCCCGTCTTTGAAAGATTGAAGAAAGAACAAAGGAGTTGCGTGAGGGGGGATATTATGTCAGCTCTTTCTCAACACGTTTGGAATAACGAAACTGAAGATAATGAAATAAACTAGAAGAACGCTGAAATCAATCACCCCGAACCTCGTTATATCTTCAGAAGTACTAAAACAGCATTCCCAATTACGTAATTACGTAAAACTACGTAAGCCGCGGAATCTAATAAAAAGAAAGGAACAAAGGGTAGACTTCCGCAAAACCCAATTTGGAAAAGCGTACCACTGATACTACGAATTCATTTGTCGTTTCTACGTAAACGTGCTTTGTGTAGATCTGCAGACTGTAACAAAAAGTTTGCCACGAGTAGCGAAAACTTATTTTCACTCAAATTTGTCATTATCGGAATTCAGAACGATTGGCCTAATTTCTCTTCAAATCTAAGGTAAATTAACATCATGTCATCTAGTCCAGCCAACATAGTGTATTGCATGGGAATCCGGTACTACATGAATAGAGGCTTAATTGCTTCGGCTGGACAATCTGGATAGGTCGGCGATGTATGGGTTTTTACAATGGAACGGGCAGGAGATTATATGGACCTAGTGTGTAATGTCCAAATGTCCCTACCAT
>JAQGCA010003611.1:0-11515 GCA_034698945.1 Protaphorura quadriocellata
CTTTTTGACACGGGTTGATTTATCTAAGACATTCTCAAATGGATTCTTCTAAAATTTTCACTGAAGCTTCGTGAAAGAAACCCGGGGTTACTAGTATTTCGTTTTCTTCGAAAAATAATTTTTTAAATTTTAAAACGAAATATTCGTTTGTACGGTAGTGGTGAGCTTAAAGTCCAAAGCGTGCACCCTTAATATTATAAACCTGACATTACGTTCAACATCTGACGACAAGGCTGACACGGGAATGTCTACAGGGCGTTTCTTACCTCTTAGACTACTTTGAAATTGGCGCGTCGCAAACTCAACTAAATATTTGTTGACGTCAGTTCAAAAAAAATGTTAAAAAAATCCGAAAAAAAATTAAGTTCAAAATTTTTCAAAAGAAATAAAATTCGAAATCTAAAAATATAAAAATTAAAAAAAAATAGAATTTGGAAAAAAGATTTCTTAACCTATGTTATAACAGCAATTTGAATTTCTTTTTCAATTTTGAATTTAATTTTTTTAATTTTTTTCTTCAAAATGTGATTTTTTTGAAATTTCAATCTTTTCCATTTTGAAAGTTATTTATTTTGAGAGATTTTGTGCTTAATTCTTTTCGGATTTTTTTAACATTTTTTATGCACTGAGTCAACAAATGGGAAAACTGATCCTTCAACTCTTCTCATTATTTGTAAACGCTGGGGATGGTAATTTTATAAAAATGGTAATCACGGTCACAATGCTAACCAACTGCTCAGTTTCTGAGTAATTTGTAATAGTAAATAGTAATTGTTCAAAATTTTTGTAATTTTGAAAGTTTTCACAGAAATTTCATAACAGAAGTTTCAGCTAATATTTAAAAGATATCCTCTAAACTACATCAATATAGCCGGATCTTCATGCAGGGCCTTTGGATCCATGTAAACAATTCTACGTAGACTATCAATTTGATTTTAATTAACTATGTAAACTATTGATTTCAAATTTTGTTTCTGTTTCTAATTATTGAAATGTTGACAAAATCTCCGGTTTCAGGGTTACCCGGATCTCATGTCACAATTTGAAATGCAGTTTGTGTTGATACGTTTTTCGGCAGACGTGTTCTAAGAAAAATAGCATATGACAATGGAATTCAATTAACAAAATATAAAATTAAAAAATTGTAGTTAAGTTGTAAAATTACATGAGAGAATTCTGGTTGAACTGTCGTAGAATGAATTCCTTCATTGTGGAAGAATTCTTTAACACGTTCAGCAATGCGAATGTAATTGGAAGGGTTGTCAGAGCTGTAGAAAAATATAGTTAGAAAATTTAGACAACATTAAAAGCATTAGAAAAATTAAAAAATAGATTCGTGCCGAATGTGTGCTGAAGCCACAAGACGATGACCAGTCAATTGCCAGATTTGCAAGTCATCAACATGCAATTCACCCTGCGATTCCGTTGCACGAATTAGTCGGTCCTCCATGTCTTTCAGTTCCATATGAGATGGAATCGCTTGCAGCAAAATCATGGAAGACTCGTGGACTATGTTAACCAAGATAGAATAAATTCAGAAAAATAAAAATAGTGTATTATCACGCCATCTATGTACAGTCTTTACTTACAGAGTGGCCAAGTCATTGAAATTATGAAGACGGCTGTCAGAAGATTCAAGGCTGGGTCTAAATATTGTCCAATTTTTTTATCAACTCCAATCACAAATGTCAATGTCAAAACAATAATCACTTTGAGGGATCTCAACGTGTCCGTTAGTACGTGCAAAAATACTCCACGAATGTTCATCTAAAATTCGGGCATTATTTCAATTCGACCTTTTCAAAATTTGAGTTAGCTAGAAATGAATTCATGTCGCACCTGTGAAGCACTCGATGGGACAGAATGATTGGGAGAAGGGTGTGTTTCCGAAAAAGAAGACGTTTGCGCCGGACCAGGATTTGCGTGCCCTCTGTTGCGTAAATTCCTTTTATCAGTGACATCTTTTGGGCGTGCATCTTTGTGTGAATTTCTACTTTGGCCATAATCTGAAAATGAAGAATGGGACGGTATTCCGTTAGAGGACTCACCGCGCGCGCGCCTGATTTTGATTAGTTAAATTCCTTACTGTTAAACATAAGTAGTCCAATACAGTTCAAAAATAATCCAATGCCATTCGCACGAAAAATATTCATTGGATCATCGTAGACGACAGGATCGGTGAATCTGTATGAAAGTGAATCTATTAATATTTAGCAAACTTAAACGTCTAAATTTTACCCTTTGACAGAATCGACCAAAATGACGAACGAATTTGACACCAAGAATATGGCATTTGTGATTGCCGCTAAGATTTCTGCACGAGCCCAACCATAAGTATTCCTCTTTGAAGTTTTGGTAGACATCTTTCAAAAAAATCAACGTTATGGAATTTAGTATACTTTTAAATGCATATAATCCTTAACTCTCGTTTACCATTAACGCGGCAATTGCTATGACTAGCGGTGCTAATTCGTTCAGAATATGAGCAGCATCGATCATCAAATCTTTTGAGTTGTTTAAAATTCCATAACTAAATTCTCCGCCCAATAAACCGAGTGTGATTATTAGGAACAAAATGAGACGAATTTTGTAGTTGATTGTTTCTGTGTAAATAAAGAATAAATAAAAAATACATGATATGTCCGTATCAAATTTATTTGAATTTTCATACCATTGTGTTCCATGTTTTAGCGATTGCAATCGTATCCAAAATTAAACACTTTTTTATTTGCAAAGAAAAAAATTAGAACTTAAAATCAATAAGTATTTGAGGTTGAGGAGTGCAGTTCCGATTTGCTTGTTCACTACGCAGTGTTGTAATGTATATTGTACGATAAAATTTGAATTGAAAATGGCAGAGGAAGAACCAAATAAAGCATTTATGTATTTACGTGGAATTATTGCGAAAGAGCGGTTGGACTGAGCCATAGTCACAAACAGTTGTCAAAATAACAAAACAAAATAACTCAAGAATGGAAGCAGAAGTTAGGTAAAAATTATGATGCTAATCCAGTCATTTACTCCGAAATTGGAATTGAGTTTATCAGTTTTATGGTATTACTGCAACGAATATGAACTGGCAGTGCAGTGTCTGGTCATATTCTCATATGAATTTACGATATTTCCATACCATATGGATTGACCATTCTTGTCAACAATTAATTCATTTCAGTAAGCACAGCGTAGATATTTCAAGGTAAGGGCGCGACATGTGACTCTCACCCGGACCCGCCATACACTTTTTCACACCATGTTCACTCATATTTTAACATGTAAAATGCCATAAGGATTTTCGGAAAATAAATGACATTTTCGGAGATTGGCCAAAAAGAAAGTACTTCAATTGTACAGACGATCTTTGACATATTTGAAGTCTTGGGATCCCAAATGGTGTGAAAAAGTGTATGGCAGGTCTAGGTGAGAGTTACGTGTCGCGCCCTTCCCTTGTTAGTTCAGACAGACAATAATAGGAATATGGAAATAAGTTTAGTCTACGAAGTGCTGAATTTAAATTCTCCATGAATAAATGCTAAAGTGTCATAATGCGTGGATTGAGCTAATACTGATGAATGGTGGAATTAACACCGGATTTGGAGTACTCTTCTCTTTCTCTCTTCGCTTCAAAATTAACACATGTTGAATTGGTTGCTACTCAAATATTTTCTATTGTTTGTTCATCGTTTATCACGTAAGAATAATGCTAATTTTGAAGAGAAGAGTACTCTAGATACGGCGTAAATTAGGGCGACATATCGCACGCGCTCTGGGAACCTAAGTTTCAACATATCGTTAATATCGTACAAACGAATATTTAGTCTGAAAATTGGAGGATTGAGATATTATTTTGCTTACGCTATTCAACTGAATTCTACGCATAATTAATGTTATTACAGCGCACAGGGAGGTGGAGGTAAGGAAATTTTAAAATTGAAAGACTCATCCTCTGAAGAGTTCTCATGTTTTCGGGACAAAATTGACGGAAACTGTATTCGTTTTTTTTAACAATGAATTTATCAGTCTGATCCTCATAATTTTGATTGATTATTTTGTGAATTACATAAGTCGAAATCGGATAAATTAATTTTGTTTCAAAATTTGAAGCAAAATACCATTCTACTTGCTCGGACACACGAACTGTATTAATGATTACATATTAGCGTACTATGCTTGATGGACCTTGAGTTCGTATTTTCCGGTGTCAAGGACAAGCTTAGAGTTTTTATCTGTAGTTTTAATACTACTTCTGTGAAGTGAATACATGATTGATGCACAGGGTGTCCCAAATGAATCTTGCGGGTTTCAAAAATTTGTAGCTTCCAAATTATAGATCAGATTTTCTAATCTGATCTGAAATGGCCATTATTAGTTTCACTCTACTGGAGCCTTACAACGTTATTAGCATACGACATTTTGAAGGTTTGGAACTGAATTCCACTGTTCGTCGATATTACTTTTCAAATCTTCCCGATATCCGAAAATAGCATTTTCTAATTTTGTTTATCGAAATTCAGATTTTCAAATTTTTAAGATTTTTTTTTAAATTAAGTGGTTTTACATTTATGATAATAACGAAGTTAGGCTATTGGAGTGTAAAAATAAGAAAGGGTGTTATATCGAGATTACCCTTGGCTAATCAAAAAATGTAAAAATTGTAAAAAGAAGTCCTGTCGAAATTTTAATAACAATTTTCTTTTTGAAAATCTGATCCATATTTTGGAAGCTACGAATTTTTAAAACCCGCAGCATTCATTCGGGACACCCTGTATTTGTATGGGTTGGTGTGTAGTATGACTGTTTAAATTTATTACAATGTAAAGCCAAAGCAAAGAAAAAAATAGATAAAAAAAACTTCACATTATAGTGACAAGAACATGTTGGTTGGACACTCGACTTTTACACAATATTCCAGTGTACATTTAGTTGGCTCCAAACAAATTTTTACGGGCAGTGAAAAACGAACACAATTTTATTTCTTTTAATTTGTTGCACGACGAGGCGGAAAATAATGTTGATCGAATTATTTGTCGTAATTTGTGGTTTGTACCTTATTTTATTGTTTCTGACACAGAGGAGACCAAAGGGATTCCCACCAGGTTCATCATCAATAATTAATTATGATTCATAAGATTCTTCATCTCATAAATTTATTGGGAATCTTGGTTTGATTTTTAAATATTTTTCAGGACCAACTGGGATCCCTCTGCTGGGATATTTACCATTCATTGCAAAATCGCCACCAAAACAATTGACTGAATTGTCAAAGACATATGGAGATGTGTTTAGCATCTATTTTGCAAATTATCCGTAATTGATTAGTTTTCTTTAATTATTTTTTTCATTCTGAATTCAAAGACTAGAATGTCAATATTTGTCGAACAGAGTAGTCATTCTGAGCAGTCTGAGCGCCATTAAGGAAGCTTTCAAAGATGATCGGTTTGCAGGACGTCCGCCACTCAAAATTGCAAAGGATCGGAGTTGGGGAGCACAGAGGGGTTCGCCTCATTCACTTAATTTCCGTTCTGGGTAAGAATGATAATATATTGTTTGCTTTGCAGGAATCATATTCGGTGTTGGTTCGTTCTGGACTGAACAGAGAAGATTCACTCTCAAAAATCTAAGGGATTTCGGTTTTGGAAAAGGTTCAATGGAGACTCTCATTAATGATGAAGTTGTTGAGCTCGTTCAGGAATTGAAGTAATTAATTTCAACATCTTGTAATTTTAAACAGATCCAGCGATTAGAGAACGTTTCTGTGAAAAGGAGCTTACAGCATACAGCACCCAAGGTGCCGGTCCCATATAGACCCGACACACACTTTTTCATACCAATTGGCATTCCCTGACATGAAAAAAGTTAAAAGTCGCCTGTTTAAATCTGGTACTTTTTTTTGGCCAATCTTCAAAATTTAAAAAAAATATCCTGGGAAAATCCATTTGAAAATTCTTAAATCGTGTGTCAAGTTCGTGCTGTTTCCGGCGTTTTTCATTTCGCGTTAGTGTTGAGAGGTGGCCATTAGCTGCATTACAGAGAATTTTGGAAAAATTCTAAATAATTTTTTTCATCAAGATTTTGATTGGATATAGCAATGAACTAGACGGAACACAAAATCGTGACAAAAAAAAATTAGTTCGAATTTTTTCAAAATTACCCTGTAGTAATTCATCTAATGGACTATTATCAACATTGACGCGAAATGAAAATCGCCGGTAACAGCATGCATTTTAACACACGATTTAAAAAATTTGAAAGGGGGACCTCAGAATTTTTCTAATCAAATTTTCGAAGACAGGTAAAAAAAAAGTACTACATTTTAAGAGACGACTTTTAACTTTTTTTGTGTCAGACAATCCCAATTCGTGTAAAAAAGTGTATGGCGGGTTTAGGTCGGACCGGCACCTTAGGTCGTTCCCTTGTTAGACAGTTGAATATACTTTTGAGGTATATGAAGTGTCTATCCTCGTTTTACAAAAGTTTCGTGAATACGGTCTGTGGCTCAGAACGTTGATCTGTAATTTTTGCATTTACACATCTACAATTGAATCTTTTAGAAAGGAGTTAAACCAACCGATTTCACTGAACAAACGTTTCAATGCATCCGTCGTCAATGCCTTGTGGCACATCGTTGCTGGTGAAAGATATTCTTTGGATGACCCCAAACTTGCCCGTATCATTGATATTCTCGTAAAGTACGTCTACCCCTTATTGATCAATCACATTTTGACAAATTCAAAATGTATTCTTGACACAATTTGTACATGTATTACATTTTAGTAACCTTGAGAAACTTAGTCTGAGTGGTCCACTGTTCTTTATGGAATGGCTAACAAACACGGCCCCTGGCTTGACGGGATACACACATTTTATGGAGAGTGTCATACCGATTTATGGATTTTTGAAGGAACATGTAGACAGTCACAAAAAGAATTTGACTTCATCAAATTCAAATGATTTGATTGAAGCTTATCTCAAAGAAATTGCTTCAACGACTAGTCCAAAGTCAAGTTTCTTTAAGGATGAAGGAGGTAACACGAAATTCGACTTACAATCAGCCTGTTCAATCGCCAGACTTTAATATTGTTATGTCTTTATATGTAGAGAAAAATTTACTAGTCGTCCTGCTTGACTTATTCGTGGCAGGAACGGATACGACGAGTACTACATTGAGTTGGGCCATTTTGTTTTTAATAACAAATCCAGAAGTTCAGGTCAAAGTTCAACATGAAATTGACAGTGTGGTAGGGTCAGGAAGACTTCCTACTCTCTCGGATCGTATGCGGTATGGTTTTTGCTATATAAAGCGATATAGCAGTCCCTAAGTACAAAGTAATATAATAACTCTAAAATTTTTATTTAGAATGCCATGTATGGAAGCCATGATAGCGGAGACTCTGCGGATGTCTTCCATTACTCCACTTGGTGTACTCCACTCGGCCACAGAAACATTTGAATTTCGTGGTCACTTGATCCCAAAGGACACGATTGTAATGCCGAATCTATGGCAACTTCATAATGACATAGAGTATTGGGGTGACCCTCAAGTTTTCCGCCCAGACAGATTTCTTACTCAAGAAGGAACTTTTCAAAAGGATGACGCTTTGAATCCGTTTTCCACCGGTAACCAAATATTTTGAATCCAATAAACAATTATGGATTTGAATAAAAAAAAATGTAATGAGGCATGACTTTGTACTTATTTCCAGGGAAACGTGTCTGCCTCGGTGAAGGACTCGCCCGTGATCAACTATTTCTATTTCTATCTGGAATGCTACAAAAATTGACATTTGAATTAGAAAAGGGTGTGTCAACCCCATCCTATGAACCCACTCTGGCCGTCATCGCTAAACCACAACCATATAAAGTTGTCGTCCGGGAAAGAGTTCTCTAAGAAAATCCAAATCCAAATTAAACTACTTCAAGGCTTTTTGACCCCGAAGAAGACAATCAAAATAATTTAAAACTGGGTCTATACGTTGTCCAATTTATTCATTAACTCCAATCACAAACCCACAAATGTCAATGTTAATAATTATTCATTTTGAGCCCACAAATGTTCAATTAAAATAAATTTATAGTAAGCATATTAAGCATAGCTCAAGACCCAGAATAACAAGAATGTGGAAAATTAGTTGTGTGTACTAATTATCGAATTTAAATTATCCATTGGATATACTGATCCATTTTACTTGGAGCGAGACGGGTTAAAAATCGTTCCGTCTGGAATATTCTCGATAACATCATTTTGTCGGAGTCGTGGGCTGAAAATCAAGAATTTTTCATTGGAATTTATTTTTGCCATCTGTTCTTCTGAAAATTTTAAATTCCAGAATTGGTATTTCTCATGCATGGATCACATTATTCTTCCCATTATTTGTTTCATCATCATCGCAGCAAGTACATGAAGCGTAATAAGAACAGCAACAACATGCAGTAAACATCCCCAAAGTGATGAGTACAATTTCCCACACTTCCTTCGCCCGACCACCATCACCAATGCTGCAAATAAATGTAAAATCTTTAACCGTTTCCAGACTTGGGTCAATTACATTGAAACTGTAATTAATTACAAATTACAGCCTATTTTTAAAAGTATTTTCAATTACAATTACAAATTACATGCAAAATTATTGATGTAATTAATTACAATTACATTCACGTAATCAATTACAATTACAATACAAATTACAATTTCAAATATATATTTTCTTGTGTTTTTCAGCACTAAAAATGCATTTTCTCTTTCACCGTCCAAAACTTCATTCAATCTTTACTGGTCAACAAATGTAATTGAGAAAAAAGTCATTTCAATTACAAATTACAAATACAATTACAGACATCTTCCAAGTAATTTAATTACAATTACAAATTACGTGCAAAATTTGGGATATAATTAATTACAATTACAATTACGTAATTGTAATTGTATTTTGTAATTAAAATTAAAATTACCAATGTAATAATTGACCCAAGTCTGACCGTTTGTTATAGAGCGGTTTTGGCGTCCAGATTGAATATTATGAATGAAATTCTAACCTGTCATCATCATCTGAAATTTCTTCACCTTCTTCTGTAAAAACTTTTAATTTAATTGAACCTGAAGTTCTCCCACCACCTCCTTGGCCAAGAGTTCCATCCAATTCAATGATTAATGCAACCACTAAAAATATAAATTTTATAGTTTTGTCCATTCTAAAAAACAAAACTTTTCAATGACCGGTGGTGGTGAGGAAATAAAATTAGAGAAAGTCAGAAAGTAGTTCCTTTTCTCACTGCATGATTTTGAGTCGACGACTGCGGACAGAATTGTTCTTCAGGAAGGGAGATTAATTACACAAAATAGATCCTAATTTTGAGTCTAGTTTTTTTCCGTGTTAAATTTTAAGGTGCGTTGGTATAATCAGATAAAAAAATCATTAGACATGTGGCTATCGTATTCCCCTAGAACTAATGATGGAGAGATTGAAATCTAAATGTTGAACATGTTAACGTCAAAAACAAATTTAATGTGTTTCCATACGTAGGATATTGAGTCATATGTAGTCATTTTAAGACCATAAATGATAAACTAGAGATTAACAACTCATTTATTCCTTCTTATTCCGTCCACGCCTATTTTTGTCCCAAAATGATTTGTCCATTCTCTTTTGATGGTATATTTTTTCACTAACATATACTACATGGTCGCGTGGTCACCAAAGATCGTCCATAAAAAATTCACAAGGTTATCAAAGAGTAGAACAATACAAATGCTGGTGCCGGAACACCGGTGAATGGGCTATCGGAATGTTACAGAGTGACAAGAAAACAAAATATTTAGGGGTAATAAAATAAAATAAAAAAATTAAACTAAATAGGCAGTATTTGTAAATTTGTATGTGCACACCTATCATAGTTTTTGTATAACAGTAAATTAAACGCATTAAATTTGGAGCAACATAATTGAATGATGAGTTAGTAGTCCAACTTTCAGTCCATACGTGTGAAAACCAACTTGTACATATAATTCTGAGTGATGATAAAAACTTTTTGCCATGCCAACCCTGTCTAGTCTGAACCAGCCAAGTCAAACGAATGCCAAAAAAAAACTACCGTAAATCTCCAAACAGAAACACGGGTCAGTATTTGTTCAGGCAAGGTCGCAGACTTTCACCACTTTCTCCATAAGAGTACATGGGGAAAGGTGGAGAAAGACCCGGTTGGTATTCAAGACCAGGTTACACTTCGGGACAGGTTTCTAAACAGGGATTTACGGTACCTATAGTGAATATTGTATGTGGTACTCATACTTCGCCACCAGTAATATTCCCTTGAATTAATTTAAAATTCATGATGTACGATGATGGACCGCGAAAATAAATATAGGGAGACTAATCTCCATCTCAAACCGTAACATTAGTCTTATTTATTTTTTAAGTTTTAATTAATAAAGCACCCCGTAACTCTAGAATGCACTGCCCTGGCAAAAAGTAATCGGACTTGACACTCATTTGGTCATAGATTGTTTTTGCACTACTAACTCGGACTATTCATGCAACGTGCAGTGTCGTACATATTCATGCAATTCGTCAAATTTTATGTAGATACCACGAATGAGACAGAGAAATAGAAATATTTATCTCAAAAATTATTTACTTCACGACCCTGGATACTGGATACCAAGCTTGGAGTTATTGCTTTTGCAATGCAGTTTTTCTTACTTATTTTTCTAACAAGGTAACCTCACGACATGCGTATCGGGGTTTGACTCGTGACCACTCTCAGTAAATCAGTCACTCCGATCTAGGGACATGTCAAAAAACCATTTCTTTTAAAAACCAAACCACCTCCAAAAATTTTGAAAAAAGCTTCTTTCTGGAATGCATATAATGCGGATCTCCCTACACAGCCTCGAAATACAAAATGAAAATTTTAACGTGCATTTTAACCCACGAATTTTCAACTTTTAAAGGGAGGACCTCAGCACCTTTTCTTTCCAAAGTTTTCAGAGATAGGCAAAAACAAAATTTCATTTTGACAAGAAATGGTTTCCTGACATCCCTAGATCGGAGTGAGTGATTTAATGAGGGTGGTCGCGAGTCAAACCCCGATACGTATGTCAAGTGGTTACCTTGTTAGTCACACACAGTGTAACCTTGAACTTTCACTGACAGTGCAAACGAATATTTCGGTTTAAACTTCAAGGACTTACTTTTTCTGGAAATGTATATTTATACTGTACGAACGCTCAGTTCCTTTCAAGAAACGCTAATGAAACTTTCAGAAACCCCATTGTATTGGTTGTCGAAAAAAGGCCCGTGTATAAGCATGCATTCTATACTATTAATGACGGACTACTGCATCGGTACATTTCCACACTTTTTTTTCAGAACTTTTTTTTCGACATCTTCTGATGAATTCTGATATTTTTCTTAAATGGAATGAGCGGACCCTAACCCTAGGTCATACGAGGGCCATTCCTAAAGTTTTTTCCGAAGTTTGAGAGACCATAGCTCCGTTGTTCTTTGGCGGATTTGCTCGA
>JAQGCA010003612.1:0-11511 GCA_034698945.1 Protaphorura quadriocellata
TAAAAATCGAGTTTTGAGAGTTGCTCGAGCTGATGACATTTTTGAGGGTTTGGGGCAAAGGTCTTTCAGAAAAAAAGGTTTGGGTCAAATCGGAGAGGAACAGCCTAAGTAGTTCTCTCGTGAGTGTACTCTATGTATTAAATTTGGAAGGACATGGGATGGTAGAATGGAAAGCAATCCATTAAGAGAAATACACAAGGGTGTCTGGCATATAAGCCATTCTTATCGATGTGTGTCGATAAACGGATACCTCATATAGGCCAAATGGAAGGCATCGCTAACCTTTCGTTTGCCAATTTTTTTTTTTGATTCTTCCCGAAGTTGTCAAATACTGGAACGATTTCCTACAAAGATACCCCGTGAAGACAGTCCGGAAACGTTTAACGCAAGTTGTCGGAGGTCCAGATGAGCTATATACCTGCTGGAGAAGAACCAACAAGCTATTCGCCGCAATTGCTTGCCCCTAAGAATGATTCACTTCAAATTTTGCATAGAGCTTATCCCTGACGTCCTGGACAATTTTTGAATAGGAATCAATTCGATTAAAATTCCGGTGTCACCGCTAGGGGTCGCCAAAGTTTACCAATTTCGTATAAAATAGAACGTCATCTTCAGGAATGAACGACGATCTGATATCGTCTAGGTTCGAGGAACAATCGTCAGAGTTTTATGTTGTTTTGGAACACCATAAGATTCTACTACAATTACTGACTCTTGACATTACTTAATTATTGCTCAGATTATTTAATGCTATACCAGGTTCATTCTAAATTCGCAAAACCTTGGGGTCAAAGAGCAGACATATTGGTTTATTGTTCGTGGACAAGTTAGTTAATTTCTTTTATTGTGGTCAAAGACTTGAACTTACGCTGTTGTCAATACTCGGACCCGGAGTCGGCTAATTAATGACACACTAATAAAAATTAGAAAAACATCATTATACCTGTCCTTCCATTACTCAGATCGGAGACGTGAATTGAAGAAATTGCTCGTGTTACTTCGTGGACCGCGCAGTGTTACCCGATACACCCAGCTCCAACCCTCTTGACTTGTTGATGGTTCGATCCTTCGAGCAGTAATGCCTTGACTATTGGTTTGAAGTCCGTTGGAGCATGAAAGCACGCTCCTTGACTGTATTATTATGAAAACACAGGATACAAGCTATCCATAGTTAGGCCGTCGGTTCTGTCATCAAAATGTCAATTAAAAGTACAAAAATAATTTCAGTGCACTTTAAGTAATTACTATAGTAATATATAATTCCACAGTTCCATATTATATTTTTCTTGAGCGTTAATTGACATTTTAAACGCAGAACCAATATGGACTTTGTCCGTATTCCGTGTATTATGAGAGTAATACCAGAGAAGATGCCATATGGCCGTGGCGTATATGCCGGTTTATTCTACTATTCCTATTTCCTATTTTTATATGTTTACAGCGCGAGTGGCCAATTAATAGAATAGTGTTTCTAAAAATATACAAGAAATCAAATCCGAAATACCTTGTTTGTTTGTTTGTTTTGTTTGTTTTTCCGTTAGAGTGCTAACCCCAGCATTCAAACATACTGAGTATGCAAGTTGATTGTCTTATAACGGATACACGTGACTCCTTCCAGTTCGAATTCTTATTTAATACTGATCGGCAACTGATGATTGTGCCGATTCTCAGGGATACCGGCGCCCACTTTGAAACGTCAACTCATTTTCATGCCCTCAAAGCGTAAAAATGTTCAGCGAAGCAGAGCAACGGATTTCATAATCGATTTACTTTCACTGTTTCGCTTCTCGCTCGTAAACTTGTAGTATGATTTTGCATTTAACTCTTCGTTTTGTCTTCCACGACGATGCGACGGCAAAATATGTACACCTAGGTATTACGGCAGTCTGCAATAAAAATTAAATAAATTATAAAATTGGGCACATTGTTGACGGTTACAGTACTATTGAACTTACGTAATCTAGGAGTATGGTTGTCAATCCACAATATTTTCGATGACGGTGATCATTTCCTACTTGTCATTCTAAGTCGTAAAATTGTGATTGTACAGAAATGAGTCATATTAAATGTTTATCACATGCTTCGATGCGTGATGCATCAATAAATTAACCGGACCATAACTTACTTTTATTGCCAAATTCAGGAAACCTACGTTAGCTACGACGAATTTAGATCAAATTTCATTTTAGTGAGAAATGCACTTAGACATTGACCACAAATCGAGATTTCGCCTAAGTTCATCGTTAAAATTCATTTTTTTCGCAAATGGAGACCGCGTACACCTTAGCGAAAATTGGAACTCGCTGGATTTTCTATATATTGTAGCCCTTAGCATCCTTAACGACTCTTGTGAAGGTCTTACGCCCCAAAAGTTAACCGTTTGGCCGCTCAAAATACACAGACGGGCATGAGCGACGACTTAGAGTGAAATCCAAAGTGAATGTCACTTTACGCCATCGCACATGTCCACCTGTGTATTTCTAGCAACCAAACGGTTAGAGTTTTGGGGGTAGGACCTTCACAAAAGTTGTTTGGGATCGACGGCGAACATTTTTCCTTAAGGTGCATGCGGTGTCCTTAGTCTGAATGCTGAAACGATATAGTGAAACGGATATTTACCTATAATAGTTTCGGTTTACCACTCCAACCGTTCTGACCCTCCTGCTTGTCCAATATTGATATTCTTTACCCCGAAAGAACCTCATGTGCGATATACAGATGTACTTGACCAATAGATCTATAATCTCGTTGAATTACCTGCGACATGTACGTCTTACTTTTTCCTGACAACTTCTAAGTTAGGCTGCTGTGACCCTACTTTATACTATATTTAACTCTCAATTTGAAGAAATGTCATAATTCTGAAAATTGGTTGCAGATTGATGGTTTTGGCGTTGTAATCCTAATCTTTCGAACCAATGCCAAGCCAAATGCCGTGAGAGTTTTAACCATCAATCGGCATCAGCATAGCTAACGACTTCACACCTCTGTGCTCCAACAGACGCCAAATTCAATGCCCTCATTTAAGAATACTTATAAAAATACATAAGAGCTCAAGGACATTGTTAACACATGTAAATCATTGTTTTAACCTCGTAATGGGTGCAGGACGCAGTGCAGTGTGAAATTGTGCATTTCTTAAATAATCTTTTTTTTTTCTCTTGATTTCTCTTTACTATTATTATTATTATGTATGAACCGTCAAATTATTTTCCTGTTGGCTCAAAAACTAAATAAACTTTTTAAATGAGGCAGTCAGTTGTAAAATGATGGAAGAGAGTTACATAGTTTATTTACCGTCTCGTCGTATTAAATAAACTAAAACCCATTAGTTCGTCTTAATGTGGAGAAATGGAGATATTATTGCTCGCAAAGTCACAAACTGATGTGTTGCCGACAGCTAGGCTGCTGGTGCTGACAAGGGAATTACAGTTAATGTGAAAACTAGGCGAATCTAAAGGTTCGAATGTAATTAAAATAGAGATTTTAGGACATAATAGGATTGGACATGGAAGGCGAAATGAAATATGCATTTTCTCGGCAATAAGTGTCGATTCTTGGAATTTCGACGCATTTCCTCCAATCTTTGGTTGAAATTGAAAGCATCCACAACGGTTGTCCCGATAATTGGAATTATTTTTAGTCAGGTCCAAGAAAAAATTAATTGGTTTCAATAATACAAGGTTTCGGCAGTGATTTTAAGGGACGTACCGCTCTAGACCACTGGGAGTCACCCAACCAAATTTCAAGAAGATTGGACAAGCAAGAGGGTCAGGATAGTTGAAATGGTGAATCGAAGTAATTATAGGTACAAAAGTTACCCTATAGTTAAGAAATCCGAGCTTATTGATTATGATAAATGTCAAATCCCAAAAATTCTGACCTGATATAAATGCATTTCACGACAAACAACATTCCCTTGTGAGTTTAAATTACTTTCACCAAGAAAAACTTAAATAGTCAGGAACCTACAAACCAACTCGCGACGTAACAATGAAATGAAACTATTTATGCACTAGTCAACAATCCATTAAATGAAATTGAGCGACGTGCCGTACGTGCTCTTACGTCTTGTTATGAATTTTTGATTCACAATATGATAAAAAATTAAACAGATTCACTCTTCACTGATTCAAACGGACGACGCTTGACAAGGGTG
This sequence comes from Protaphorura quadriocellata, assembly GCA_034698945.1. Lineage (NCBI taxonomy): Eukaryota > Metazoa > Arthropoda > Collembola > Poduromorpha > Onychiuridae > Protaphorura > Protaphorura quadriocellata. The sequence goes on from JAQGCA010003612.1 coordinate 4,160, forward strand.
CTTGATAATTGAGATACTGGGGATATAATTTTAAAGAATCTCTATGCCTAAAGAAATTGGCTCGTTAGTATAATAAATAATTCGAGAACGCTGACCCATGGTAAATGAGTGAGACGGAACGAAAAAAAGTTGCCATATGTTCATGTACAGGGCGTCCCACAAATTGCTTGCACTTAAATAAGGTGACCTGTCTTAAAATCTTGATCTAATTAAGTGCCTACACCTGGCATTCGTACCACACAATTATATGTAAAGATGGAAGTGATACTTTCCATGGGTGGAATTAATTGCGTTGGATCAGGTAAATGTGGCGCCGCAGAGCGGCCCCAATGCGAAACACTTGTTCCTGGTAGTTCAGTTTTGCACTACCAGATGGGGCAGCCGTGTTTGTTTTGGAACCATTGGACGGGCAGAAATATCAATTATTTCTCAGCAAAATCTTTCCTACTACTACGGGTACCTAACCTTGTTACTATGTTCCGGGTTTTCTAGTTCTCTTGTAATCTACTGTTAGCAAGGGCTTCGTCTTAAGAGTCTGAAATCGGAGAGACCAATTTAATGCATGCCTTGTGTGAATAATAACTGTCCAAATATAACTGGGTCACCCTGTAGACGCAGACAGGGTGGTGCAGATTGTTATCTGTCTGACTGTTCGGAAGCACTAGAGCATCCCGGTCCTCATCACCATGTACACGGAATTCAATGTAAACTTTTTAATAATGGACGGAATGAGAAACCAAAACCACACAATTAGTTGCACATGCGATAAGTCACGTCACGCCTTAAATGCACCGTGCATTTTATTTAATATTATTACTATCCTTTCTCGATTCTTTTATTACATAGAAATGTAGAATACAATGGTTGACCATTTTTACTTTAACTATGAAATTAGAACTACTACTTGTTCTCTTGTTTGTCGTCTTATATAATACGTATAATAATGAATAATGAAGAATTGTGTATACATAAAGTATTTTCTACGGCTTGAGTTAATGACAAAAGAATTGGCGTGTTCAGAAGCAGTGGGAGATGGGAAATGATGAAAAATTCGGTACAAACAATGTACTACAAAAACTTCCGGGCTAACACGTTTTTAGGTCATATATTTTGTAGACAAATTGTGACAATTTATGACATAATGAGAACATACCTAATTTTATGTCCGCATCAAGGTGTTCATGAGAGATTTAATTTGATCGACTGGGTGGGGTAATACGCCCCACCTTCGAGCGAGTGTGCTAATTAGTCCCAACGCTTAACTTCACGACCACGTGACTCCCAAGGCACGCCCACAAATGAGAATGGGGCCAATTAGCACACCTTCCCGACTAAGAGAAACGTTAACACAATAATGGTGTGCTAATTAGCCCCTATGTCTGGGTTTATTACCCTCACCGGTGTCGGCGAACGGTGAACAATTGTGCTAATATGCCCCACCCCTATCCCGTTAACTACGCGAGCACGGGATCTGCATAGGACGCCCACAAATGGCGGATGGGGCTAATTAGCACACATTTCTAAAGTGGGGCGTAATAGCACTCTCTACCCTAATGTGTGCGAGTCGTTTCAATTAAAAATTAGTCGAAAAAGGCAGAAGTATGCAAGTATGCTTTAACTAGGTTTTCTTGCTTTACTATGTAGAGCTTCTCCAACACCTAGGGGTACCTTCTCTAGCCAACTGAAATGCAACCCATTCCCAGCGAGAGGTACGCCGATGTTTGGTTACACCTCTTACGGCGAAAGTCAATTAAACAGGGTGTTCTCTATTCATTCCAGGGTGTACCAGAGCCTGGAGTACAAATCAAGGAATCTTGTCCTAAGTCCTAACAAGGCTATGTCGTCGCCACTTAAGGGCTGGCGGAATTCTTGATATAAAAAAGATAAAATGATATAAACCCATAATTATTATAACGACAAATTTTCTAAGAGAAAATGCTTCCACCGAATCGATGAAGAAATTTAAATTAGTGCCTAGTTGTCTAAATGTCGATGACACAGAATTTTAGACATATTATGAAGTAACAAGTGAAATTAATTTGACTGAGATTTTTGTTTAAGTAAACGTTGATTCGTCAAATGTCCTTCGTCATCTAACCGTCAATGTAATGCAAATGCAATTTAAAAAATCAAGGAGCATTTCTTTCACAAAAATGCAAAAATGTTGAAAGTGTAATAAGTCAAATCATCATCACTATCACTGAAACGTTGGATTTGTTATGTGGTCTCACGATGTAATAATCTATATATTTGCCATGAAAAATGAAGAAGGAATGGAATATGTAATCCAGGCCATAGGCAAAAATAAGCGTCGCGTCGCTTCCTTCGTCTCTATTATTAATTCTTTCTTATAGGGGCTCAATTGCTGCAATTCCAAACCTCTAACCAAAAAATTGCTTAAGTTTGGTAGTTTGATATTTCTTACGGCCAAAAAAAAGTAAAAAGTCAGAAGGAGATTAGAATTAAGCCTCTCCTGCTACAATTTACCGCTTGATGACACACTCCTCGGGTCACGCTCACTGAGTTTTAACAGTGAAAACGTTTGGGTATAAAAGTCCACTGTTGTCTTCTCAAAATCATTCAAAACTTCATTCAATCTCATCCACTTCACTTCAAAAAGCAAGCAAAGCACAAAAAAGGATCCCGGATATAATTGTGCCTGAATTCAAAGTTTTGATTTCGAATCACCTTGAGAAAATCTAATTAGAAACGAAAACTGTGATAAAGTTCTACGGAAACATCATGTTCTATTCAAAACAGGTAGACCTTTTTGGCAAATCTGGATTCCTAAGTCGGAAAGTGTCAAAGTTTACAACTGGCCAATTCTGTGATCAAAAGTTACAACGGTGTCTCTAGAATTTCAAAATAGGAAGAATTTACCAGGGAGATTTTGATCCTAGCCATTTTCTTTATATTTAATTCGAAATTCGGAGATATTTTTTCAATATTAGTAGAAAGTTCGCAAAAATATGAGACATAATTTCGAATTTTCTCAGAGAACTGTCCGCCTGCAAAATTAGAAGGCACTTTTTGACTTTTCGAATATTTCTGAAGAACGCAAAATTTTAAAAATTGGTTTCAATCTTTGATCTTTACAATATAAATTGGATTAATATATTTCCACCCCCTAAATAAATAACTTTGCCCCCAAAAAATGCCGCAGTGACATCAAATTCCTCTCCATTCGTCCAAATTCCAAGAATGAAATAATATTTTCATCGAATTTATATTTCAGATACTCCCATTTGCCCTATTGGGAATCGTGGTTTTGACGTATGCTGAACCTGCGCCTGGAGTTGGACGAGGAGGTGGTGGTGGCGGATATGGAGCCACAGGTGGCGGAGGTGGTGGACATGGTGGTGGAGGTAAGTCAGAATGTTGATAACAGCGAAAGCTGATATACTCGAGCAAAATAAAATCATTGAAATAATTAACTAGGTGGTGGCGGAGGGTACGGAGGTTCAGGAGGCGGCGGCGGTGGTGGTGGTGGTGGCTATGGCCAGGTTCGAATAATTAAAAAGGATGTTCAAAATTTTGAAATTTTGCTAAAATTAGCTGAAATTTTCAGCAAGAGCAATACCCACCAAAGCCTTACAACTTCAAATATGATGTAAACGATCATTACTCTGGTGCCAATTTTGGTCAGAGGGAACAAAGTGATGGAAACAATGTTAACGGAGAGTACAGAGTGCTTCTCCCTGACGGCAGAACTCAGATCGTCACTTACAATGCGGATTGGAAGAACGGATTCAATGCTAATGTTCAATATCAGGTAATTGAAATATTTTTATAAGAAATTGTGTCGGCAATTAACATGTGGCTAATAAATTTAAATCTAGGGTGAGGCGCAATATCCCCAGGCACCAGCTGGCGGGTACGGCGGCGGTGGTGGCGGTGGCGGTGGACACTCAGGTGGTGGTGGTGGAGGTGGCTACGGAGGAGGTGCCCAAGGTGGCGGTGGTGGCGGATATGGTGGAAAATAAACTAGAGAACTAATTATCTGTGAAGCCATTAAAATGTTTACAGTATTATGGGTACTTCTACATAGGGGGAGAGTTGGGACATTAGTCACGCCCAAGTATACGAAACCATTAACTAATTTAAAACTGCTTACTTGCTTTAACTAAACTGTTCATTACTTGGTTTTGGGCTTGAAGGAAAATTTTATTTTTGTTACTAGAAATGCTTAACCTCCAAATCCACATGTATAAAATGTGGTACCATGTACTATTCTCGTTTTTAAATACTCGGTCCTTTGAGCTAAGAGAATTTGAATTAATCAATACTTGAAAAACTTGACTAAGGATATATGCTAAGCTCAATTTCAAGAATTCCTACATAAAAGTCTGATCTCTCATTCATAGCTATTTTTGTATATATTATTGAAATAAAATAATGTCATTCGCTTGTACGCCCCAATATGAATATGGAAATAAAAATGCCATAAGAGCATACTTATAAAGGAGTCATCTAATACAATTCTACTCTTTAATATTTGGACATTGTGAAAAAATTAAAAGCGGAGTCCGTTCATTGCACGAGTAAAAAATAATAAAATATCTATGTATAACCTAATTAAAATCCACCAACACGTAGACATGCAACACCCCAATCATCATTTACATATTTCAATAATTCAAAAAATTATGTGGGACACCATAAAACTGGTAGATTTCCAACCCTTCGTGAAACACAGCCAATCATAACGGGATCTGACCGGGTTCAAAAGATTTTACCTTTAATTGCCCTCAAGCGAAATAGACTTAACCATGGTTATCGATGTGCAGTGGATTCATGGATGAAGTCCGGATTATAGCTTTTTAATATTATGAGAAAAATGACAATCGAAATAAATACTACGAGGGACTACACTTCTTAAGGTTAGGGTTGAAATCTGTTATAAATATTATGCAATTCGACGACTTTTCCACATTGAGAATTGGACCCACGCCGTATATCGGAAAGATTTTTTGTCAGATCTGGTTGTTATATAGATAACACGAAAAACTGAGCGAAGTTTTCAGCGGCCACTTTTAGAATATATTCCGTGCGGTTTTGAATATTCACACCATACACACACAGACAACAGAATTAACAATGGAACAGACGAGACATTCTCTCCTGGCAATTGCAATGCCACTTCCAATTTGATTCGGCCTAATTAGCTAGACCGATAGGTCACTAGAGTAATATCGCTAGAGAAGAGTCACCCAGTTGATATCAAATACAAGTGGTTTGAACGCTTTGAATTCGACGCTTCAGCGTGTTACCTTTTACTTAATAAATATCTGGTTGTATTTAATTTTTACTACTTTGGTTGTCAGTATTTCATTTTCCATAACAGATATTTTCCTGAGGTTGTCGAAAAGAATATTTTAGGTCGACGTTCATTGGTTCAAACAATTCACGTTCTTTTTCTGCACGGGGGCTATGGTGGGTTCAAGACAATAAGTCAAGATATTACAGATGTACAGGGTCGTACTGGCGCCCTAGAGGCGCTGGCGGCGCCAACACTAGTAACACGGGGCGGAGAGCGCCTTACCTCCATGCCCCTAATGTTAAATTTTTCGGGGCGCAAGCGGCAAACGCCGCATCGCCACAATGGCCAGTCCGGGCCTGCGGATGCACAACTCGGTACAATACTTTAAGATATAAAAATGCTCCTAAATAATGACGATTAGAAGTGGATATCAATTCTGCCATCTCGTTAAGATGGAGAGGGTGTGGTTATATATTGAAAATATTTTCAGAATTTACAAAATTCGAACAGGATTTCGATGAGCCTCGTGGGATTGAAAATCAATTCCGTAGACTTTGGGATTCTGTATAAAAGCAAAAGCAATTATTTGAAATGTATTAACAGTCTATCTCACAAATATCTTACGTACAATACCTTAAATTTGTTAAAACTAGAGCTAACTAGATATTCCTGAATATAATCATCATGATTTCAGGCCGAACTTAATCAAATATGAGTTCCTGTTATAGGTCTGAAACTATGTATTTACGGGCTTTCCAAATTTTTAAATTATTTCAGTTCTCAGACTTTCGGGTTATAACGGCCACATGTATACGCACATTGCAAAAAATATTATTGATATGATTTGCGCAAAGGCGTTTGAAGGAACTGGTGGCACCATCACAATACCAATGCGCAAAACAGATTAAAGATTTGCAAGAATCCCTCAGTACGGCGCTTCGGCCAGCATAAGTCAAATCTCGTTCTCCAAGCAAGTCTGCAGACAAAGAGTAGATAGCATTGAAAGCAACATGCAACGCGGTTATGCGAAATGATAATGGGTGATAACTGAATTTAATTATATACTATAATTAAATTTATCAGCAGAAGGGTAATTACGGAATATTATCCGGACTCAGTAGCCTTTGTAGAAAGCGGATCCGAATTTAATTTTCGCCCTGAAAGAATCAGCTAGCTTAACTAATTTCCTAGGCTAAAGTAAAAGCAAAAACATGTATTAGCCAATCCTGGATGTCTGGATAATTGAAATTGAAGCCGCACTACTACTAATTAGGCTTAAAATTCGGGACTGATCACCCCGTTTTTTCGCTTTAAAGTCAATACCTACAGAGGAAATATTCTTCTATGAATAAATCATTCAAGATTCCGCCACCATTTTTAGAACCGTGATTGGCGATGTGATCATCCAAAAATGTACAAATTCGGAATGCCATCGAACATGAATCGACATGACCTTATTTAATGAGTCCTTTCATTGAATCTTGTCACTCTCACGGTGTCTGTGCCTACATCCATCATCTTCCGAAAAAATTCAAGGATTCGTCAGAAAGAATACCACACAGTCCTTACCTTGTGAATATCATAGTCCAAAAAATTCTACCATTTTTTCGCTAAACAAAATATGCATGGGCCAAATACAATTCGTGATGTGATGAAGGCGTCACGGATTCCGGTCCAAACTCACAAATCTTATTTGGCCCGATATTTCTAGTGGTTAAACGGTAAGACTTTTCACGGTTTAACCTCACAAAACCTGTTCAGGAGGTCAATGACTACAACATTATACATATTGCGAAATCCAACAGCCAACTTTTTGCCTTAAGAACTGTGGGCTATTCCTTAATTAGACACCGAACTCAGCAGAATTTGTTAACAGAGCTCTCCCCTGTGGTAAATTTTTCTTACAAAAACACACCAATCAAATAGAGTAATAAGAATCCATAGTTTTGTCTAAATCCCGAGAAATTCTACTTTTAAAATAAATTGGAATTGAAAGTTTATGACCAAAATGTGTACAAGGGAAATTCCTTCGGATTAAATTACTGTTTTATTATAATAAGGATAATAATAATATTTGTATTTTGAAGTATGT
>JAQGCA010003613.1:0-11510 GCA_034698945.1 Protaphorura quadriocellata
TGTACGAAAACGCCATAACAACCTTACCGGACATGAAAAAGTGTGAGAAGTGATATTTTGTAACGGCTACCCGGTAAATGGCTATCCTAGTAATAGGCTAGATTAGCTTGTGTAAAATCCTTGAACAATACATTCCCTACAAATTCAGTTGTTCGGGTTTTAGGTGTTTTTATTGATTAGCCAGTTGTTTCGGTCCTCACAGGACAATCCACCACACACAATCAATCAGTTTGTGACCGGCTTTTCTCAAAGCGGTCTCATATCCAAACAAAAAATCAGTTAACTGACTCTTCCTCAGAGCGGCTCTCACAAACATCCATTCACACTCACTCAGTTTGAATTTAGCCATTGGTTTTACTCAGGCCAACTCAGTGGCGGATCCAGGAATTTTTCCAGGGGGGGGTTCAAAAAAATAAGCGTGCACATAATATTCACATAATGGTTCCGAAAAGGAACGCCGGCCGCTTTTGGCGGTCCCCGCCGAGCTGCCGCCGGAGGCGATAATTTTTTTCGACCTTTTTCAACATATTGTTTCATGTAAAACGTACTTTTAACGCCAAATATTTAGTTCTTTTTCAATTTATCTAGTCAGTATTTCAATCTCCGGGGGGGGGGGTCTGGACCCCTAAGACCAGGGACGAAGCTAGCATTCCTGCGCCCTGGTGCAAAATCTGATTTTGCGCCTCAATTTTTCTAGCATTGGAAACCAAACAATATGCAATAGTGCAGTCAAATTTTTGCAAATTGGATGAGTTTAGAATATTCCCTGACAATAGAATTCCAACGTGGACTCTGCTGCGGCTTGAAGTTAGTTTTACTATAAAAACCCTCTACCAAAAGTAGGGAGGCATTCCAAAAATCACAAAGGAGGGTACCTACTCGCGGTTTTGCGTGTCTCAATCTGGGTCAATTTTGTGACAGAGTAATTAATTGTTATTAGCGCGCGCAGCGCGCAAATTTTTCTAATTGTCTAATTGGTCTCTGTCTTTCTGCGTTCTATCCTATGGCTAATTATTTTGTTATTGGCGCGCGCAGTGCGCAATTTTTTTTTCATTTCCTAATTGGTCTCGGTCTTCCTGCGTTCTACCAGTTGGGTAAATCCTGTGACTGATTCTTTTTTATTGCCCCGCGCAGCGCGCAAATTCTTCGTACTTTCATAATGTTGTAGTTTGTCTCAGTCTGGCGTAAAAGTATAAAATCACCTACATTGTTTGCACTTCCCTTTGAGTCTAACTGCAAAAGGAATCAACCAATATTTTTATCGGCCTTCATTGACAAAATGTTATAAAAAGTAGACAATTGGGACAGATTTTTGGGGATTTTACAGCATGTTTAAGTACATATTCGTCCCGGAAGGTGGAGAATTTTTGGCTTTCCTTCGCAAGACATCGTGAAAGCAGATATTTTTGGGGAAAATAAAAATATATTATCTCCATAATTTCAGTAAGCCCAAAGTTAAAAATTCTGCGCTCCAAAAGTCTTGCGCCCTGGTGCATTGCACCAGGTGGCACCATGCTAGCTTCGTCCCTGCCTAAGACCCATACCTAGATCCGCCAGTGGGCCAACTCACAACAGGTAATACAATTTGCACCCGAATGCCTGAAATTTTCAAACATAACTAATCGAATACTTCTGTGGACACAGCCACCACGAAGATCACAGAAAAACGAACAAGTTTTCTGTGATAACTTTGAATAGTATAAAATGCTCAGAATTCTGCTTAATTTGTCCCAGGTGTCAATATTTCTACGATTTAATTAAAATTAATTTCGGACCAAAATTCATAGTAATAAACAGTCGAGACTGTGGGAAAGCCCGTGGTTTTTGACGAGTAGGTGAGACGAAATGGTAAAGTAGAAATGGTAAAAATTATGACACTGTAATGTTATAGAGATGGAACAAAAAGTATGACACTGTAATGATATAGAGATGGGACAAAAAGTATGACACTGTAATGTTATAGAGATGGGACAGAAAGTATGACACTGTAATGTTATAGAGATGGGACAAAAAGTATGACACTTTAATGTTATAGAGATGGGACAAAAATATATGACACTGTAATGTTAGAGATGGGACAAGAAGTATGACACTATAATGTTAACAAGATAGGGAAATACTGCTTCGAATCTTTCGTGATAACATACGTAATGTTGGAGAGATACCGCTCATGAAATATTATAATACAAATATTTTATTTTTATCTTACATATTTTTACAATGTTGGGTGCAAAAAGTATGACACTCTAATGTCATAGAAATGGGAGAAAAAGTATGACACTGTAATGTTATAGAGCTGGGACAAAAATATATGACACCCTAATGTTATAGAGATGGGAGAAAAAGTATGACACTGTAATGTTATAGAGATGGGATAAAAGTATGACACTGCAATGTTATAGAGATGGGACAAAAAGTATGACACTAATGTTATAGAGATTCCATGTTTCCCTGATTCCATGTTTCCATGATTCCATGTTTTCCATGTTGAGAGATGGGGATGAACCGCCCATGTTGAGACAACATGGGTGGATATAGGGCATTTAACATGGGCTTCAACGCCATATGTGAGGAGCGTGTGTTTGGGAGTTTGCTCCAAAAGAAATGCACATGCATTGGACAAATGTTTTCTGGGATATGGGATTCAGACCATAATGTTAAATTTCCCGTCCTGCTTTGTTCATGCTCCCTTCAGACGAACAGACGAATTGATGGAGCTTCGTGTGACTATCTCATTCCAAAGGACTGAGGTCATTCGTCGGTCATCAGTGGGTTTTATAACGCATTTGAATGTCAGAATTATATATTACTCAGACCACTACTACCTTGCTATCGTCTGCGTTCTATTAGTGCAGAACGGTCAATGTGAAGTAAGAAAGTTGGCAGCAGCACGGAGCGCGGGACAGACGGACGGACGGACAGACAGGACAATTTTATAAGCCCTCACGGATACTCTTTACCATGGGGTAATAAACACCTCGTATTTGTTTTCCGTTCACAACTTAAGTACTTCTCTTGTCGGTTCTTCACGTACAGTTCTAAAATTCAAACAAATCCATAGAACTAGACAGCACAGTATCAGAGACTCTGGGGTTTAAATGTCCACCTTCGAACAATGTATCCATAAAGTGTAATTAACGCTGGCGCAGAGCGGGAAGTTTTATCTAGGATCGCCATTAATTAATCAAGAGCAGTCTCTTTCAAAATTGTTGACAACATTTTTAGATAATCAAAATACGTTTTCTTGAGTGACCGCGTATCGATTACGAACCTGTCAATATGAAGCGGGTCGGCATAATTGTACCAAAGTGGGGCCGATTAGCCCAGTCTACCCTATGGTTTATTTCGTCTCAATTTACTACACATACTTACATATTGAGGACTGACCTTTGCGGTCGTTCGATCCAGTGCCATAAATTCTCTATCGATTACTCATAGTGTTTGCTGAAAATGTTGTCCCAATGGTATGTTCCCTCGGATATTAGTAGTTTTCTGAACACTCAGATTTGTCTGGTCACACAAATCTACACTGAACCTTCGTAGGCTTTACCCTGAGATTTACGAGTAAGACCTCTTAGAAAAAAGTCGAGTAGTAAATTAGACCTCTTACAATAGAAGAGAAGAAAACATTCGAAAGCAGAAGCACTACAAGTTTCAAACTTAACTTGTCTCACCAACGACGTAGACCCATTCCTGCTGGTGAGAGTCAACACATAATTTATTTACAATCTTTGTGTCTTGTCAAACAATAGAAAGGTTCATCGATTTCAATTTAATGGGTGCGTGATTCACTCATAGATTTTGATGGCGTGTTTACTACATCGGTATCAATGTTTGCAATTTAAATTAGCTCTACATTCTCGCGCTTGATAAAATCTCTGATTCACAAGCGGAACACACGGAAAACTCTCAGCTCTTGTTGAAATTCCTTGACTTCTATATCATTCCTCCTAGTTGCAAAAATCTACGTCCACCTTCCAAAATATTTTGCCCATTCAAATTAAATAACATTATTGCAATTTGATTAAGGACTGTCTTGACGGATTTGGCATACGAACATACCTGTTATTTTTGCCGACAGAACTTCAACGCCACATTCCGTATTTTTGGACGGATTTCTTTAAACTTTTTTTGTTCCTCTCCTTAAACTTCTAGGGAAGGTACCATGTGCAGCGAGTCGAACATCACATGCAGTCGACTCTCTATATATCAACCTTCCATACATCGAACGCCTCTACATATGGATCAAAATTACAAGACCGCAGGAACACCTCTTGCATGACCTTCTGTGTTATTCCACTTTCTCCATATTAAGCTTTCTATAAAATGGACACATTTTGGTGCATTTTTCGAGTTCGGTATATAGAGAGTCCACTGTAGCACTTCAAGAAACAAAAATTGTCGGAAGTGACCAAGGAAGGACAATTTTCAATTTTTGTTTCTCCACCAACGTCAAAAGTTCTGACAAAAATACAAAACATCATGTTCAGCCGAAATTTATAGATACTAGCGTCAAAAAGTTTTTCTGCACAGTTAAAGATTTAAAGGAATTGCATTACGATTTTGAATAGGTTTTGATTGTCTTGGGTTGGTTTTTCCATGAGCCAAACATCGGCGTGTATTCCAATGATCATCATTCATCGTAATGCGTTTCCTTCAGAATGTTAAACTGTACGAAGAAAAATTTTGACGCTAACATATACATAGTTTGGATCAGCCAGGGATTTTGTATTTTTGTTAGGATTTTTGACGTTGATGGAGAATCAAAAATAGAAAATTGTCTTCCTTGGTAACTTCCGACAATTTTTGTTTTTTGAAGTGGAAAGAGTGTGACTTTCGAGTCGCCGAGAAGTTTAGGAAAAGAACGAAAAAATGTTTATGGGCCGCCCAGAATTAAGGAATGTAGCGTTGAAGTTCTGAGGCCGAAAATAACAGGTAAATTGGCGTGGCAAATCAGGTCAAGATAGTCCTTAATAGTTCCTTCAAATTTGAATTAAAAACATTTAGTCCACATTTGTTAGCCGGAAATTACTTTTCCGGAGAAAGCGCAGTACTCATATTCCTCTGACGATGGAAAGTAATGACTGCGTAAAATTGTTATAGTACACATGTACAACATTCGTACGACACATTTAACGCCGGGCCGTCTCTGCCGGTACAGTTGAAGTTCGAATTCTTATTTCTATTTCTTATTACACCTCCATAGTCCGTAATAATGTCGCTAACAAGTTCTGCTTCAGCGAATTTACTACATCACCCCAATGAACAATTTTCGTCCTGATTTCTTTATTAATTAGATTAACGAGTACGAACCGAGAACTTAACAACGTGAACATGGTAAAAAAAACTTTCTTCTAGCTTTTTATACAATTTTTATGATGGGAGTAAAAGTATGTTTGCCTGTGCGACATGGCATGAATAATACAATAGGCTTCCCTCGCAGTCGCACTTGTTGCGGCAATAAAAGTGAAATATTCACACAATGTGGTGCATGGTATGAATGGTCATAGAAAACTATAATATGTATTTGAACGGTTTCACATATATAACTACATATAAGATAGTATGTTCCCTTGCTTTTATTGCGCTTCGGCCGGAACGGTCGAATGTAATGATGTGTAATGTACTGTATTCAGAAATCGAAAAAAAAACACCCATTAATAATAAACTTGTTATTTCCTATTATTTTCCAAGGATTATTAAAAGTTTTAATCTCAATATTTCAAGTATTACCCAAAGTATCCAAAATTTACAATGTATGGTTGACTGCATGCAGCGTGGCTAATCACAATTTCAAACATGTCTCGTTTCGAGCAGCTTATCCCAATTTTACCAATTTGTCCTGATCCGTATTAAATATTATGTACCAACAGAGATTTATCGTACAAATATTTGACATGCAACACTCCAAATAACTTTTTATATATATCGAATGTTGAATACCTTCTAAGACAGTTTTTTGCCAGTCAGTGCGTTTCCCTGTTGTACGAAGTACAAACTTTCTCTGTTCGCATTCGGTTGGGGCATATGTCCACGATGTAGTGCAAAAACTTTCGTCTAGAGTTTATTCGGAATAATGTCTTTGATTCCAATCAAATTAATTTGCGTCAATTATTCCTGACGCAAATTAAAATTTATGTCAAGTACCACAAATAAAACTTGGTGATAGTATCACGGTCGTTCATAAACGTTTATTTCTCATAGCGATTACAAAAAGGTTATGATTATACTTTTAAATGCTTGTGTTGTCTCCGTAGCAGATTACCGTAATATTGTACGGGCCATGCAACCCTCCTAAATGCTAAAGCAAATACAATTTAGAACAAATGGTTTCTTAATAAGTTATTTTCTCCCCATTTTTGCTAAGAGAAAGTTCGGGAATATGATGATTGAGTCAAAAATGAACAATCTTTACATGTCTGTGAGAATAAGTGTTGATCTGGATCCTAAATAATAGATAGTAATCTGTATACTGTTTCTGAGAGGAGAAACATTCAATACTGGAAGTGATGAATTTCAGCAAAAGATTCTAGAGGTGTAAACGGGTCGGGCTGGACCGTCGGGTCAGCGGGCCGGCCGTCTGCTATTTCGGGTCGGGTCTGGCCGAATCTGAAATAATTTTTATAAAACGGGTCGGGCCGGGTGTGGAATAATTTTTATAAAACGGGTCGGGCCTGTTCTTAAATCGTAAGAGAAGAAAACTTCACGGGTCGGGCCGGGTCAATATTTCACTCAATTTTAAATTAACGGGCCGGGCCGGGCCAAAATATCAATGGTATAGAGTAGTTGAAAACGAGTTTAAATTGGTAGAGTCAGAATGTAACAAGAATTTTGATTGGATAGTTGAATCCTTGCGCCAGTTTTGAAAATCTAATTCGGTTTTGGTGTTATCTAATATTGACATCGTATTGAACGTTTTAATTCCGGTGTTCAGTGTTCGGCCTAGCGGGATAGAAGCTGAATTTAAAATGGAATGAGCCGGGCCCGGTTTACCCGTTTCAAATTAAATTTTATTGGGTCAGGTCGGGTTTAACCACTTTGAAATAAAACTTCGACGGGTCGGGCCGGGCTTTACGGAATTAAAATAAAAAATTTGACGGGTCGGGCCGGGTCAGAAATTTTATTAATATACGAACGTCGGGCCGGGTCGGGCTTCATGCAATAGAGAAAAAGTCGGGTCGGGCCGGAACGGATTTCATTTCTACGGCCCGTTTACACCTCTAAAAGATTCCAGTGACTTTAAGGAGTGGTATCAGTTATCTGATAAGCAGTTACGAAGTAGGACTAAGTTCCTTCTCACATGTTGACACTTCATGGAAAATGCATTAAGTTTATTGTTTACAAGTATTGAAATTCCTAACCGCGAGACTGGGATGCGAATGGAATGTGTTATTACAATTTTATAAAAAATATCAAAGAAAATATTGTAATTAATGGTGAAAGGTAGTTTGTAGACCAACATCAATTAAGTACAGACCAATTAACTAATTTATTTGTATGTTGTCACCGGGGGGCGAGCAGTGAGCAGCAGCAGTGGTTCGTTAATCGCATTGATTGTGGACCTCGCAATAATGTGAGGCTTATCTTGCAACCCCCTCCCCCAGGCGAGGCCCCTGAAAAAGGTATTTGGCTTATATGCCCTCCCTTACTTTATTGTTTAGCGCTTAGCAATGCGCGGAAGAAAGTACTGTCCTTCTCCTCATACATGTTTAATGGAAGGGGGACATTGACCGCCCTGCAAGACTTTTAAGACGCACTGTACATCTGAATAAGACCAAACTTTGAAACTTTGAAACCTTATCAGCAATGGTATTAAGTACGTAAACTCTGTAGGAAAGCATAGTAGTAGTCAAATATAAGAGTGCGCTCTTATTCGATTAGATGTCCGCGGTAACGGTTATAGAATCTTCAGGTTGATACTCGGAAATAAAATAAAATTTTGAAGTCTTACCAGAAGAGGGTCTGGATACCAGCCTGGCTAGTTTATCTAAAGTGTCCGTAAATAGTTCCCAAAAGTGACACAGTTGTAATGAATGGATAGTGTCGGGTAGACATTTCAATTCCGAATTGACACTTCACACGAGGTAGCTCATAGTACAAGAGAGAAGCTCGTAGTTTGTTCTAAAGCATACAATTTCCCTGAAACACCTGGTTCACAGCTGACAACTTGTGGTAAATGAATTTCGACTTGATTTGTGGTTGCAGAGTACTCTGCACTTGGCTCCTCATAACTTTTTACTTGTGAATTTGAATTTTGTTCTTCAATTGTTTGAAGGATTTTGAGAGGATGTCCGTGATTGACATTCCCATACACTTGTGTCTGACAAACTGACTCTTGGAATCCACTCATTTCAGTTCCATTCCTTCTCGTTTTCTCGGAGGCAAATCGACACGACCTCGGTTTTTCGTTCATCACAGTGGGTGGGAAACATGGTCAGACTTGTTTAAATTCCTTCCTGAAATTCTCATTCAACCACGCATACAAAACAGGGTTGTATAGCGTACTTCCCATCGCAACGGCGTGTGCGGTAAAGAAACACAAATTGTAGTACTCCCAGTCATCAATGTGTATATAAAGGTCGTTCAATAAATTCACTAAACTCAATGGTAGCCAAGATACACCAAACACACTGACCACTGCGATGAGCATTCGGTTTGTCCTTCGTTTCCTCTCTCGATCAACCGCTTCTTTTTTCGTGTTTTTAGAACCAGGCTTTGCACGCGCTCTATCGGACAACTTCAAACTGACACATACGTAACAGAAAGTGATGACGGTTAAAGAAATTGCAAATTGGCCGATAGCCGTCAGAGCACTGAATGATTGTCTCCATTCTTCACTAGGCCATGCTTCTGCACAAATGTATTTTCCTCCGTCACGTTTGTATTGTAAAAATATTCCGTAAGGTAGCGTTGCTAGTAAAGCGAAAATCCAAACACTCAATATAATCCAGAGACAAGTCAGAATCTTCATTCGAGGTTTAAATGGATACATGATGACAAAATATCTGTCGATTGCAATGGATGTTAGCGTTAGGGATGAAATGTAGACCGAGGTTCCTTGGGCATAAGCTACGAGATGGCACAACACATTTCCAAAGATCCATTCCTGTAAAAAAGTATACATTAGTGTGAATGGAACTCCTAACGAACATAATAAAATGTCAGCCATTGCCAAATTAGTGATGAAGAAATTTGTCACAGTTTGCATGGCACGGTTCCGGGAAACTACGTAGCATACGAGGACATTGCCAAAAAGCCCGAGAACAAAGATGGTGGAATAGATGATACAAAACACGGCTTGGACTGGGAGAGTTTCTTTGATGTCTGCTTTGAGTACGGAAGTGGTGTTGTGTTCGTAATTTTCATCTAGTGGGGATTTCGCGGATGCATTCTCAGTCATGTCGTCGTCTCTCATCTTCAAATTACCTGAATAATCAGAAAATTAAGGACTTTAGATATTGGAGCTGGGCGGGGATCTCTAGTCTTTTAATCTAAATGAGCCGGGAGGTAGACATTTCATGTTTTGTTTTAGGGCTAAGCAGTGCTTGAAATGTATAGGGATATACTACAGTGACATCGCGAAGGTTACTTGTTTCGTAATCCTACTTTTGCCGGCGCTCCTGCCAACTCCAACATTCCTTGGACCATGAATATAGACCGAAATTCAAGGGGGAAATCTTGGCATTGCGTTTGTAATGAATAGCAGGTGGGGAAACTAAATATTGGTTATTACAAATGCTTATTTCCAGCCACGGGAAAAGTGTGAAGTATGTCAAGATATCAGGTACAATGAAAACAAAAATAAATTTTTATAAAAACTCCAATTACGTTATAAAATATCACTAGTTTTACTTCGCTGGTTGCTCTTAAAAATAGTGTGTATCCGGCCAAATGAAAAGATGTGGTTTCTAAAACACTTACTCCGAGATGAAACATGCAACGGTCCAGTTCTCCTGACTTTCTCAAATGAAGAATGTAAGCGTAAGCTCTAAAGGATTTAATATATTTGGTTGGAATAAAGAACAGCACACTAGTCAGTGGCTAAGGCAAAACGAGAGATATACGAAGTGGCACTCTTTCCCCGCATCCGTGGTACTTCACCTGAGATCTGTGAACTGAACCTTCTTTGGATGTCTTTTGTCTCATGTTGCCATTAAGCTACATGCTTCGCATAATCATTTCCTACTATATTCTTTACTGGCTTTTCTCGAGATCGTGAGCAGTCATGGACGATAAATAATGATAAGAGACTTAATGGAGTGGGTCAACGATCAAATGACAAATTGTCTGCAAAGGAATATCAAAGTGAAGCATTTGGGAAGAATGCAAACACCGGACTCTTGTGTTTAATGGCACGCCGTATTTGTTTTTATAGTTCCTTTTCAATCAATACCAGCAACTTAGAAAACTATACTTGCATGAAATGGATATAGTGAAGTAAATAATTCAGAACATTTGGGCAAACATTGAAAACGTAGCTGGAGTCGTAATACTCTGAGTCTCTGGAATGTGAGAGTAGACTTTTGAGACTCAATCGCAGAGTGGATTTTATGCGTGGGTTTCAAGCTACACTTATTGATCAAAAGAACTCGATTCAATTGATAAGTCCTTGACAGTTCAGGTATTGTGATGGTGCAAGTTGTCTTACTATAGAAATAAGTATTTGAGAGGAGCGAATTGTTATCTCTGATCGTCAATGCAAGATTGAGTAAAGTAGATTTTTCTACAATGGCTCATCTTTCAAGTGCCAGAGCAAATCTCTAAGGACTTTACACATTAATCTCGACGTTCACTAAAATCCATTGTACTGACCGACATTCTCGAAAGAATAAGATTATAACGTTTCCGTGCATGTTCCCGAATTAATGAACTGCATTCTCTAGACTCCGTTCTCAGATTCAACAACCGCGATGAAAGGAAGTTGCATCCTTCTAACTGCTTACATAACAAATGAGCAAACTCGGTTGTATTGAACGATAAAAGTCCTGACTTTCGTAGTAATCATTTCAAGATTGAGAAGTGAGATTTAAAATATGACATATAACCGGCTCCATATATATATATATTTCTAAAAATGTATCTGCACTGCGTTTTCTTTCAGAATTCCCGCTCCAATGAATTTGTCAAAATTGTCAACTCCAATAATGAAAATCCTTTTAACGCATTGGAGGAGAAATAATAATCTGTCCTTAATCCCAGGAGTCAAAAGCAAGAAAGAAAGTGAGTGCAGCGCGATTATTTAGAACACGCAGAAGTGCCTGAGTCAGAAAAGACGTTCGTACGATCGTACGTTCAAGTCTTCTTTTACTTGAGCGGACAGACTTTCACCGCTTTCACCTGCGGAGGAAATTGAACTGGAGAAAAGTGGAAATACTGTTTCTACTGTGTGGATATATGTACATATACAGGAGTGGCCAGATGTTTTTGGACAGCTTGTGTGCGCCTATATCTAGCGCTGTTTGAGTGAGAAAATTTTGAAAAAAATATGACTGTATCCTTGGACAAGTTGG
>JAQGCA010003614.1:0-11509 GCA_034698945.1 Protaphorura quadriocellata
GTTCATACTGACAAGCAGTAAACTCGAGTGCTCGTGATCATAATGTCCACATTACGATTCTTTTTGGCTACTTGGGGAGGTATTGACAATTTAATTTTGCACGTCATTTAAAATCGGTCCAAACTTTTAAGATTAATGAGTGATTATTCGATTTATTTATTAAGAAATCCTATGGAGCTTCCGCCAGATTCTGATTTCAAGATCCAAACCAAAATTTCATGAAAAATTAAAAAATTCAAAAAGCTGTTGAAATGTTTAAAATAATAAATTAGAACATGAAAAAACTTATACGTGCATGTATTTGCGTGTACTCTTGCTAGGAATCAATACTTTGAATTTTGTAATATTTAATTGATTCCTACAGGACACCACCTACCCAATGGAACTTACAAGCGCCCATGTGCTCACAAAGGCGTCACAACAGGTAAGGGCTCCCCATAGGTGCTCCATAGATCTGTGCAACTATAAGACTACTGGAGCTTCTTCACGCATGTATGTCAGAAGGCAAGTTCAGCCGAGTGGAGTAGAGTGGGGAGCAGGGCCGTATAGGTTGTGGGTTCGAGCGTGGGTTGTGGTACAATACTTTTTGGTTTTGATACACCCTGCCCATAGGATCCCACTACCCTTGAGAACCAGTGGGTACCTAAGAGGAACTGTAGTGTAGTGCGTAATCCTAACATTTTCCCAACGAGTGTTCCCATAGGCCATACCCACTAGCACGCTTGTGCGGGATAGTCCGTCGACTCACTGCATGTTCAGAATTTTAGAATCAGACTGAGTATTCCTAACAGTGCCGGGCCGAGAGTCGTCCCGGCCCTGGGCAAAATTTCAAATCCCCGGGCGCGTATTTCCATACCCTACTGTATCTCGGCACTTTTAGCCGCGTAGCATTGCTTCCGCTTATTGTAGTGTGTATTAATACTACAACTTGTGTATATCTATACTTGTGTATCTCTAGTAGGCTGTTTTTGACCTAACCTAACCTAAAGGAATTGAAATTCGAGAAAAAAAAATGTAAAAAAGAAATCGGAGCCACATGGGAACGAACCCTGCCGTTGCTGCCCACACTCGCAAAACTAAGCCCCAGCTCTATCATGGCCTCCAGTGGCAGTGATGGCTGAAAAGAGGACGTGAATCGTCGAGTCGACGCTAGTTTGGAAACAGTTGGCTATGCGGCTATCGATGTCGTGGTTTTTTGGCTAATCGGCTAAAAGTGCCGAGATACAGTAGGGTTTGGCAATACGCTCCCCGGGCCCTTTCCGTTTGTTCAAAATTTTGTCGACATTCAGTAGCGTCATTAGGATTTTTTTGACCCGGTGGGAAATGACATTATGGGAACCTATGATAGAAGAATTGTTTGGGGGGGAGGGGGAGGGTTACGTCCGCCGGAGGCGAAATTTTTTTGAGGGTATGCTTAAGACATTTTGCATGTTCAAGTTGTTTTAACGTCTTGAAGGCAGTATCTTTGTTGTGAATTCTTGCGGTTTTCTTACAAATATATTTATTTATTCCAAACGATCCTCCCGGACTGGCGATATTGACACCCATGTCAACTATATGGAACCCGAAAATTGAGGAATACACAATAAACAGGATGATATACTACATTATCTAGTGCGTGTTCGGAAATTTTGAGGCCCTTCTTGGCCAATTCCATTTGCACGATTTCGAGCTGATGTACAATCGCCTGTGAGGCTGAGCATGTAGTGATATAGTTTAATTAAATTCTCAAAAAAAATTCGTTTTTCTTTAAGTCCCGGCCCCCAGACGGTCCCGGCCCTGGAAACTATTCCCACTTGCAGCCAGTGTCGGCCCGGTACTGATTCCTAATACACTTGCCTCTCAACTCGGCATAATCAAGTATGAAGCACATTCTAGAATATCTCAATATTTTACTGATATCAAATATTAAAAACCACTCTCAGCTATGTAGTGTATAAAATCCGAAACTCTAGGTCAGTAAGCTGTGGATTCATGAGGGATTTTGCAAGCTAACAGCCTGTACTCCTTTTAGAAATAGAGTATTTATTTATTTATTTATTTATTTATTTTTGTGGTAACACATTTTCATATCATTATAAGCAATTCCAATGTGTACTTTTTTTGAGCCTCGAGTTCATCAAATGTTCACTTTTAACCCCTTATTCATGTGTTGCGTAAGCAAGACATTATGTGAATAGTGAATGTGTTGTCTCTCTGCCCGTCCGTCCGTCCGTCTGTCCATACTTTTCAAGCAGTTAACGTTGACGGATTTCGACGAAATTTTTACGGTGGGTACACAAGGTCACAAGACACATGGAGTGTAACTATGACCTCGCCAGGTGACCTCTAACTCAAAGTCACCAGAGGTCACATACAGTAAATGTTGACGGATTTCAACGAAATTAAAATGGTAGGTACACAAGGTCACAAGAATAACCTGGTGTTAATATGACCTCGCCAGGTGACCTCTGAGGTCACCAGAGGTTACATGCAGTAAATGCTGACGGATTTCAACAAAATTTTTAAGTTAGACACACAAGGTCGCAAGAATCATCGGGTGTTAATATTACCTCGCCAGGTGACCTCTGACCCAAGGTCACCAGAGGTCAAATTTTCTAAGTTGCTCGGGATCGCTTGAAACGTGTTTAAATGCAAAAAGTGGGTGTCAGAAGGTGACCCCGTTCCAGATCAGAATCTAGCTATACGCAGTATCTGTGTTGCTATGAAAATTTCTATTTCGTATTAGGCGACACATATCTACTCGGTCTTACTAAGCGTTTATCTCTTTTCGTAATATCCCAAGTAGCACAATAACTTCCTTGGGTCCTCCTGGGGATATTAAGGTCGGATGTTAATATCTCCAGGGGAGGAGTAGAATGGGAGCAAGGATATCCCTGGTCCCTCCAAGGGAGGGACCGATGTCGCGATTATCGATGCATAGGGAGTTCCCACGGGAAGTGCGACTGGAACTCCCGAGCGTGAGATCCTGAGGAGTTCCAGGTCTGCGCTCCCCAGGAAGTCCATGGAACCTCACGCAAAAAATAGACACACGGCGCGAACCCGAAACTCTGACGCTGTAGGACAGGCGCACTAGCTGTTACGCTGTCCTGGCAGCTCGCAGGAGCTTAGCTGTTTGAGTCGGTCTTGCCTCACTCAACGTCCCCGTTACGTCCCAAACTGGAACTCCTTCGGCCATACATGCTAATGTGTCCGCGGGAAATCTGGGAACTCGTATCCTGCGGAATAATATAAGGGGATATCCAGTATTATTATTCCTCTGGAGGACCCTGGGATTTGGGGTTTGGAACTCCCTATTGGGAGCTCTGGGGAATTTTCCCAGAGACGTCGGTGCTACCTGGGATATCGCTTCTGACCTCAATTTGAAAATCGTGTCCTTCTGTTCCATCGGCTGAAAACGGTAACATTGGTAAACTCTCTAAATTAACATGTCCAGATCCAGAATCAAGAAATATTCGTTTTATACAATCGGTGGTGAAACATTCATATGTTTAATAATTGAGAGTAATGGTCTTTAGTGAGGTTGACAATGATTTACAAATAATTACTTAATCATTGTGGTTGCTGCGTCAATGGTGCGAGTTAGATTACGTGCACAAGTAATATTTTAGTGACATTATTTCCTGCAACCTTCATTGGTAGATCGGGTCAGGTCCGTCTGGGCGTCCTACCGTAGTGTCCGCACCACTAAACATCTTCGAAATCCTAGAATGATGCATATACATATAATTACAAATTAACAAATATTTATCCATTCCATTTGTAAACTTCTATTGGCTTTGACGACAACTTATTTATTTCGCAAGGCAAAGCATTCCAAAAATGATCGGCACGACGTTTAACAAATATATCACATCCATTTTTAACTAATCTGAGCTCAATCTGATTCACCCACGCCTGTTATCATCTAGAGTTTTTTTAGCGTGATTTTGTCTGGTGTCACCACCTATCTTTAAGCCTACTTAACTGATACTAAGTTTAACATCTTATTATTTTTAAGTGTAATATTTCAATTGTATCCGATCCTAAGACCTCATCGGTATATGAAAGGAGTGTACCACTAGAAGAAAGGAAAGATTTGTACCTCGAATATATGTTCAAAAAATTTTGGTACTTTGTATTGCGAACAATTCAAACGAGTGGGATGTACTTAATTACCGTAACATACCGATTAGAACATGTTTGTCCAGCGCGATGACTCGCACAGAACTGGCAGTTTTATCATTAACACATAACCATAATAACCACAATAAATGGACGTAGAGTTTGATTTGCGAATTACTTGCTGCGGTTGTTCAACCTGACAATCTATGAACACCCCCAAAATATTAGAATACTTAAATACAAAAAAACTTTGAAATTCCGAACTGAGTTAGAAATGCTGTCTGTAGCATGACACCACGGTCTGCATTCTAGCTACCTTTTACTTCAATTGTGACGTACCTCTCCTTGAATCGCAATACTTATCGCGTGCGAATATTTATGACAGGCATGGATGGAGGTGTGTACTTTTTAATTTTTGAAATTAGCTGACATAGTCTATTTTGAAAGTTACGTAATATACTGCGAATATGTTTTAAAAAAGATACAACCATTGCTTTGATGACAGCCTTTGTCTCAACCAGGCAGGACAATGTAGCCAGTCCCAGACCCAATAAGTAAATGTAAAATAATGTGACGATAGAAGAACTCAATGAAATCGGCAGGCCAGATGCACTTGGTTTTTCCCTCCGTATTCTTGTTAATTCCATATCTAGTTGAGACGGATTGAGATATTTCCAATGTTTTCGCCAAATATCGATGATTCCAGATTGCACGAGCAACTGCATTCTTGAGTACAAGTATTCAATATTCCAACCTTTAAACACAAAATTCCTTTCTGCCTTCAACAGTTCTTCTTTGCCTTTGTAAAATACAATATACTTGTTCTTTAATTTGGAATATTCCACAAATGTGTCCAGAACGCTGTTGTATTCAATGAGACCATGATTAGGGCAATTTTCTGATATTCGGTCGTATACATCGGAATGGAGTGAGGAAGGTGGTACAAATTGGTTTAGAAAGTTATTGAATACAGACGTTCGATTCTTCCATAGCTTGGTCACCACATCCCAATTTTCTAGTTCACCCATACTGATTTTAAATTCGGCCTGTAGTTTCGTATTATTCAGACAGTCAATGACCAGATATGTCGGCTTACACTTTCCAACTCCAGCCCGAGAATAATAATATTCAGTGTTCAATTTCTCCTTGTCATTATGTTGAATACCAATTGATAATTTGGATTTGGTTGAAAAAAACCGGAAACCTTTTGCATCATTGAATTTTAGAATACCTCCTTTGATCGGGAACAAGGGAACGATTAATTCCACTGAAAACAAATTGCAGTAGCATATGGTGATGAAGACCGCAACCAAGTTCCAAACTGAGAATAATATGAGGTAAACTTTGAGTAGACTCGGATTTCTCTGTAGTTGTGGAGAAGGGTCTGGAGACGAACCAAGGAATGATCCTACTGTCATAACCGTCATATTATAGACGAAATCCCAATGGTGATCCTTCCGGATAATTTGTGGAACTTTTACATAGTAGAGAATGAACATGACAAAAGGGATGAAAACGGTTGCCGCCGAGAAAATGTACCAGAAATCAAAGTCAAAAGCCAGGTAAGACCGAAATGAAAGTTTATCTCTGGTCTTCTCACAAATGACAAAATTAAAGCTATCAATGTCACCCTGGAATACTATTCTGTGATAGCCCTCTGTAGGGACGTCAAATTCGGGATTGATCGTTGTTACAAGGATAGACGGTACGCCATATCTTTCGGACAAAAGCGAAACAGATCCAGACATATTAATATAAAGTTCACACGCAGCGTGAACCAGAATTTTTATAACAGTTTCAAATTGTGTAGATCTTGTCAGATTACATTTTTGAAATGGACTATTAATTTTAGCCAAAAGAAGTGGCATAATATTTGTCCCATTACTTCCATCGGACATGACTCGATCGTTAATCACTTTACCTCCCTTTGTTCTTTTGTGAATGGTCATCATTGCAAGAGTTAGTCCTTCGATTGAGAACGATCTGTTGTCCACACGAGGGATTTTTTCGTTGATTGCGTTCCAAGCCACTTCACTGCTTGTTATCTCAAAAGTTTTATTCCATCGTTGTCCATCATTCCTTATTTCTGTGACATGCCATGCAATGTATGTCCTTATGAACCAACCACGTTTAGTTAATACTCTTTCGTTCGTGTCCAGGCTTTCCCAGCTGGACCGAGCAAAATCATACACTTGTGAGCGAAATGAAACAAGGAGCACATAGGACGGGAGTTCGACACATGGCCAAGACTCCGTTTCCCCACACAACTCTATTGACTCTAGATGCAGTCCACCCAATGGTGGAAGTCTGTGTACTGATTTTGCAATGAATAAATATAGTCGGCAGAACCCAGATCTTCTTGTGCCGGTGATTTCAGCTGAATACGTCCCATTAATTGCATTTTTGTTTGGTTGAATATGGATAATTGTTGTCGGAAAAATGAGTGGGTCAAATTCAAACCGGAATTCCCCATTGCGAGTCCCTGTTAACGTGAACGTAGATGCGTCCAATTTTTCCCATTTCCATTCAAAGCCGAGTTTATCACTGTGAAATATATAGATTCGAATGTGACAAGGTTGAATCTGAGCGAGGTAGAAATTCAAATTCTGAATTCGAAACTCATCTTCGACATCCTCACTAAGTGAATCACACAGTTTAGTGATTATAAATGCGAAGAACACCAAAATTCTCTTGTCCATGATCTTGGACTTTCCCGTTGTGGAGATTGAGTTTGACTGAAGATTGATCAACAATCCGAATTGCCGGAGTCTAGAAATCAAAATCATTTCCATCTAAATAAAAGGGCTTGAATAATTTAGTTCTGGGGAAGATAAGTTAGTTCTCTTTTTGTCAGAATGCGGGCACACACGGTTATGCATCGACTCACGACAAGTTGAGAATTTTAAAATTGTACTCATCAGGTCGAATTTTAAATCAAAAATAGACACCGTAAAAGCCGAGCTAAGCACATGCGTAAAACTTACGTAAAACAAGGAGTTTCTCCTCGTTGAAATGTTTATATCGCCAAAGACATGTGTCGTCCAAGTATTCTGAACGCTTTCGAATGTATGTATATTTTCTTCAATAAGGCTTCTAGAGTAGTTGAATGCTTCTTTAGGAGAGCATTACATTTTCTTCCCTACATAAAATAAGTTTTTCAAAACTGGGCGGAAAACAATACGTATTATTACATTATAGTGTAATTCCTCGCATTACTTCATAGTTCTACCCAGAGTCTGTTGTGGCCGCGTCTACAGGGCGGTTCATATCTTTTAGACTACACTTTGAAATTGGCGCGTAGCAGACTCACTCAAATGTTTGTTAACGCCAGTACAAGAAAATCTTAAAAAAATCCAAAAAAATTCAAGTTCAAAATTTCTCGAAATAAATGAAATTGAAAATTGAAAAACATTGAAATTTAAAAAGAATCGAAATTTAAGGAAATTATTTCCAAACCTATGTCAAAAAACAATTCCGATTCACTTTTCAATTTTGAATTTTATTTTTTTATTTTTTTCCTCTAAATTTTGGTTTTTTAAATTTTAATTTTTTTCGATTTTGAATTTAATTTATTTTTCGAATTTTTTAAACATTTTTTGTAGTGGCGTCAACAAACATTTAAGTGAGTTTGTGACGCGCCGATTTCAAAGTAGTCTAAGAGGTATGAAACGCCCTGTATATTCTTCGACAGAAAATGTATATTTTTATATAGCTCTCCTAACAAAACAATTCCATGTATGAATTCATATACGCAGCCAATTTAAAGTGCTTTCCGGTACTGCTTATACAAATTTTCAAATGTGACGATGTTCAACCAACCCAAATCGTTAAAACTGTAGTCTTACAATAGAGAGCCATAACATGCGGCTCCGATCGGTTCGGTTTTCTTGCCGAACCAAACCGATACCGAACCGAACCGAAAATTTCAGTTCGGTTAAGACCTGGAACCGAACCCGAAAGAATGGTTCGGTTCGGTTTTCAGTCCGAACCGAAACCGAACCAAAACTTTCGGTTCGGTTTCGGTTCTGAACCGAATTTAATCGAAGACGGTTGCCACATAACAGTAATGATGACCTTGACCTGTGACTTCGGGGGTTGACCGCAGAGAAAATTGATAGCGGGAAAAGTTGCTGGTCTCACTGAGTGGAACAACTTCTGTAGGGGTCGCTTTCACGGTTATGAGGTGACCAATATTTCAGCGCTAGTGATCTCTCAAGGTCACCGGATATGACCTGTTCGGTTCGGTCCTTCAGAAAAGTTGTAAGGTCAGGAGCTACAACGTATCAAAAATTGAGCCAATTCTAACGGGGGAATTTCCAGTGCCCTTGCACAAGGCACAATTTAAATACTTCGGTTTATTCGATCGGTTTTGGTTCAGAACCGAACCGAATTTTTCGATTCTCAAAAATGATGAACCTAACCGATCCGAACCGATAAAAACCGAACCAAACCGAAAACCGAACCAAAATTACCCAGATGGATTCTCGTCAAAATTCGTATGTTGAAATGAAGTAATTTTTTAGCCTCCGTGAAATCGGTTGAAAATTTTCCTGAGGTCCCTCATGTGAAGGATAAAGTGTCACGGATTAAATCCCGCGTCAAATTTTTCATTTTGGTCAACATTGAATGATGCCCAATAGATGCACTGCAAAACTTTTTGAGAAAATTAAGAATTTTCTTCTCAAAATATTGACTGGCAATCTTTAAGAATAAAAAAAGGGAGAGTGAAGTGTTCCCACTTCAGCTCATGCGTCGGTAGTCGAATTCGGCTAGAGGAGAAACATCGAACGAATTGAAATGAATAATAAAGTGTGATTGTAATAAGTGGAGTCGAGTATCAGGAACACAGAGGCTTGGTGTTTTACTACTACAAGGTAGTACTAGAGACAATGAAGTTGTGCGTAAAGATCAACCAACTGAAACTAGTACAAAATGTTCGAGTCCGACTTGGTATGACGAGTTATTTATATTTTGATGAGTAACACTACGAATTGACCCTTGTACAACTGAACGACGTTTCAACAGAGACACAAATGGAATAGCGTTTAAGCTGGTTGATACAAATGTTTGACTCCAATTGGCACGAATTACACAAACATTTCAAAGAGTTCTTACGTATTTATACCATGGAATTTTAATGAACACGTAGAAATGAAACTGGCCATGTCGTCGCTCGTTTTAAGGCATAATGAAAGATTGCATATAATTTGCATGAATTATGCTGTCTCTTTTTTTCCCCGGCAACGCCACGTCGGCGGTCTGAGTGCAATGAAGGTGTAACTCAGAAGTTATTTTGGAAGTCACCACAATCTTTCCTACACATGACGAGTTTGTTCATAAGTGTCAGAATCGAATCCTGCAACCACTGCTTGAAAAATGTCATAGTTGTCCCTTGTCCCCTGTGCGACTGATCGAACTCGATACCGAGACGCGAATGGAAAATCGATTAATCTGGCCGATCCAAGTGTCTCAATTCCATTGGTCCGAATAACATGAATTTTAAAGAGGGCTTTTACTTTTTATACCATGAAGGATATTTAGCCGAAGTCAAAATTAATATCCGGCCAACAATACTTTATTGCATAGCTTGTCTGGTACACGTCTCTGTTCATAAGATATTTAGCCGAAGATATATTGAGAAACCTTTTGTCCGTCCGTTGTGTGCGTCAGAGAATCATTTCACGAAGATTCCTGCAGCCCAGGTTTTGCTTGACTTCCTTCGTGTGACACGATCATCTCACTATATATGTATTATGTGGATGAATATTCAGTAAATGTGGAGCGGGAGAATAAAATATTGACAACTCGACACAGCGTGTCAGACATGCATTGATACAAATACAGGAGAAACCAGAGATAATGTAGATGGAAAGGAACGGAGTCCATTTGAACACGCGTAGTCATCCGAATGAAAATATTAATATTTAAAGACTGTGAATGCGTCATACTGTTTTATTTCAACGCAGTCAAATAAATCTGTCTTCGCACATGAAAACAGATGTATTGATCCAAATGAAAATATTAATATTTAAACACTGCTTGCGTCGTATTTTAATGGAAACAAAGAAATCCGTCTTGGCACAGGTATGATGTATTTTAATGGGAATGTGCCGCTATTTCAATAATAAGTCTAGATAAACGCTTAATAAAAATGCAGATCGCAATGATATGAGAGAGCGAGAAGATAAAGAGAAAATAAAAAAAGGGGGCGGTAAGAAAGAAGGAGAAGCAAGAAGGAAGATAGAGGGCTAGACATATCATGAGGTGCGAGTAGAACTACGATTTCTTATTCTTCGTATTACTGTGTATGTCTATGATGTTGACGGTTCTATCGGATTCGCCAATCAACACCGTCAACGACAACATCGCAAATTCAATGAGACTGGGAACTGAATTGAGTCCAGAGTTAACAAAAAAGACGAATCGGACCAGACATGTGCTTGATACAGTTGGAATTCCAATTATATTCTTCCTGTTTGCCTTCCATATATTCTCTGTGTTTTGATTCATAAACTTTGCGCTACCCCACCCTGCACGTGACTGCTGGATTTAGTAATTCTCAGCCAGCAAATTTTGGGTGAGAATATGAACAAATATGAATAGTGGAACTATTGCAAGCAACGATATTTGAAACTGCGTCTAAGATATCACTTCACCATCAATGTTCATGATAGAAACGATGGCAAGCATTGAAATTACAATTTATGACACGTGAACCAAAGAGGAACAAAGCCTTTCGGGATTTCGAATGACATTTTGTGTTGTTCGTTCCTCTGTGGTTTATAATTATCCAGCTGTAATAGTTCGTCTGCTCCCGGCCGTTCTGTTTGAGGACATTGACGGTAGAGTTATATCCTAAGACTCGGTTCAAATATTCTTATTTCGAATAGTCCCAGTATTCAGATTTATTTAAATTCTCCTGCAGATTTTATTTTACTTTCCATAGCTGCTCGCGTCATTAGATTGAAAACTCTTTCAAGCTGTGACGAACCACCTCAAAGATTTTCTCTTCCGAACAAAGAGACCCCTAACGGACTTCCGTTAGTTCATTCAGTTTCCGAGTACAGGGCCTAGGAATCACTTACACTGATGCGTATTCAATCGAGTTTAGTGTGGAGCCAGGGAAATGATAAATAAAATTTTGGGTGGGAATATGAACAAATATAAATAGTGGAACTATTGCAAGCAACGATATTTGAAACTGCGTCTAAAATATCACTTCACCGTCAATGTTCATGATAGAAACGATGGCAGGCATTTGACGGTAGAGTTATATCCTAAGAGTCGGTTCAAATATTCTTATTTAGAATAGTCCCATTATTCCGATTTATTTAAATTCTCCTGCAGAATTTATTTAGTTTTCCATAGCTCCCCGCGTCATTAGATTGAGAACTCTTTCAAGCAG